>PVKU01012349.1:0-35965 GCA_004027475.1 Anoura caudifer
GGAGGGAGCTGGGGAGGGCTGGGGCGGAGGGATGGGATGGGAGTAGAAAACAGAAAACTGTATAAGAACAACAATTAAAATAAAATTTAATTTTAAAAAAAGAAGAAGCTGAGAGTAACAAAAAGAGTCTCACAAACAATGGAAAAACAAAGAAACAATCTCCAAATGAAAGGAAAGGAGGAAGCCCCAGAAAGAGTGCTAAATGAAATAAAGGAAACTCAAGTATCAGATACTGAGTTCAAAGCAATGGTTGTCAGGAAGCTCTATGACCTCTCAATGAGCTACCAGAAACTTCAGGGAAGCTACAATGAACTCACTTCAAACTGTACCAACATGAAAGAGTAAATAGAAACTATCAACAGGAGCCAAGAGGAAATGAAAAATACAATTTCTGAACTGAAGAACACAGTGGAAGGAATGAAAAGCAGAATTGATGAAGCAGAAGATCAGATCAGCGAGTTAGAGAACAAAGTAGAAAAAAACACCCAGAAAGAGCAAGAAAAGGAAAAGAGGCTCAGAAATAATGAAGAGGGATTAAGAAAAATACAAGACAATATGAAACATAATAATATCCATATAATAGGGATACCAGAGGGAGAAGATGAAGAGCAAGGGATAGAAAACCTATTTAAAAAAGTAATGATGAAAAACGTCCCTAATTTAATGAGAGAAAAAGGCACACAAATCCAGGAAACAGAGAAAGTCTCAGTATGAGGAACCAAAAGAAGCCTACTTCAAGACACATCATAATTAAAATGGCAAAATTTCAACATAAACATAGAATCTTAAAGGCAGGAAGGGAAAAGTAGGAAGTAACATACAAAGGAGCTCCAATAAGACTAGGAGCTGACTTCTCAATGGAAACACTCCAAGCCAGAAGAAGTTGGCAAGAAATATTCCAAGTCATGAGAACTAGAGGCCTGCAACCAAGGATACTTTACCCAGCAAGGCTTTCAATGAAGATAGAAGGTCAAATAAGGAGTTTCCTAGACAAAAGAAGTATAAAAGAATATATATCATGAAACCAGCAATGCAAGAGATGGTAAAGGGACTGCTTTAAGGAGAGGAAGGAAAAGAGAGAGGCAGAGGAACACAGGTATGAAAAAATGTCAATGAATAAGTACCTCTCAATAATACCTTAAATGTAAATGTATTAACTGTTTTAATCAAAAGACATAGAATAGCTGAATAGATAAGAAAGCATGACCCACACATATGCTGCCTGCAAGAGACTCACCTTTGGACAAAAGGCCTACACAGACTTAAAGTGAATGGCTTGAAACAAATTTTTTGAGCAAATGGACAGGAGAAAAAAACTGGGATAGCAATACTCATATCAGATAAAACAGACTTCAAAACAAGGGCCATAAAGAGAGACCCAGTAGGTCACTTCATAATACTCAAGGAAAGAACCCACCAAGAAGACTTAAACATTTTAAATATATATGCACCCAACATAGCAGCACCAAAATACATAAAGAAAATCTTGGAGGACTTCAAGAAAGATATTGACAGCAACACAATTAGAGTAGAGGACTTTAACACCTCACTGTAAAAAATGGACAGATCTTCATAACAAAATATCAACAAAGATATTTCGGCATTGAACAACACTCTAGATGAAATGGACTTCACTGATATATATAGAGCCCTTCATCCCAAAGAAACTAAATACACTTTCTATTCAAATGTACATGGAACATTCTCAAAGATAGACCACATGATAGGTCATAAAACTGACCTCATCAAATTCAAGAAAATTGAAATCATACCAGGCATTTTTACTGACCACAAGGGACTGAAACTAGAAACCAACCCCAAGATGAAAAACCCAAAACACTCAAAATCATGGAGACTGAATAGCATGCTATTAAACAATGAATGGGTCAAGAATGAAATTAGGGAAGAAATCAAAAAGTTTCTGGAAACAAATGAAAGTGAATTCACAACAACCCAAAACTTATGGGACACAGTGAAGGTAGTCCTGAGAGGGAAGTTCATAGCTATACAGGCTTACCTAAAAAAGATAGAAACATTTCAAACAAACAACCTAACCCTATGCCTACAAGAACTTAAGGAACAACAACAAAGACAGTCCAGAGCAAGTAGAAGGAAGGAAATAACCAAGATCAGAGCAGAACTAAATGACATATAGACTAAGCTGTTTCTTTGAAAAGATAAACCTAATCAACAAACCTCTAAGCAGGCTTGTCAAGAAAAAAAGAGACAGGACTCAAATAAACACAATCAGAATTAAAAGAGGAAAGATTACAACTGATACCACAGAAATACAAAGGATTGTAAGAAATTACTATGAAGAACTGTATGCCAAGAAATTTGAAAACCTAGGTGAAATGGACAATTTTCTAGAAAAATATAATCTTCCAAAACTCAATGAAGAAGAAGCAGAAAGCCTGAACAGATCACAGCTGATGAAACTGAAGCAGTAATCAAAAAGCTCCCAACACACAAAAGCCTTGGACCAGATGGTTTCACAGGAGAATTTTACAAAGCATTTAAGGAAGAGCTAACCCCTATCCTTCAAAGACTACTCCAAAAAAAATCCAAAATAATGGAAGACTCCCAAAGTCATTTTTATGAAACCAGTATCATCCTTATAAAAAAAAAAAACAGATAAAGACACAACAAAGAAAGAAAACTTCAGGCCAATATCGCTGATGAATATAGATGCTAAAGTGCTTAACAAAATATTGGCAAGCCACATCCAATGATATGTAAGACCATACATCATGACCAAATGGGATTCATCCCAGGGATGCAAGGATGGTACAATATTCTCAAATCAGTAAATGTAATACATCACATAAACAAAAACAAAGACAAAAATAACATGATCACATCAATAGATGCAGAAAAAGCATTTGATAAGGTACAATAACCATTTTTGATAAAAACATTCAGGAAAGTGGGAATGGAGGGAGCATTCCTCAACATAATAAAGGCAATATATGAGAGACCTACAGCCAACGTCATACTCAATGGCAAAAACTAAAATCTTTTTCACTAAGATCAGGAACAAGGCAAGACTGTCCACTTTCACCAATCTTATTCAACATAGTATTGGAAGTTTTAGACATAGCAATTGGAGAAGAAAGGGATTGAAAAGCATGCAAATTGCAAAAGAGGATACAAAACTGTCACTCTTTGCAGATGACATGATAGTGTACACAGAAAATGCTAAAGACTCTGCCAAAAAACTGCTTGACCTAATAAATGAATTTGGCAATACATCAGAATACAAAGTAAATATCCAGAAATCAAAGGCATTTTTATATCAACAATGAAACGGCAGAAGCAGAAATCAAGAAAAATATCCAATTTGATATAGTAATAAGAAAAATAAAATACCTAGGAATAAACCTAATTGAGGAGCTAAAAGACCTGTATTCAGAAAACTTCACAACACTGATGAAAAAAATCAAGGAAAACACAAACAAATGGAAACATACTGTGCTCATGGATTGGAAGAAACATCATCAAAATGTTCATATACCCACAGCAATTTAAAGATTCAATGCTATCCCTATTAAAGTACCAATGGCATATTTCACAAATATAGAACAAACATTTTAAAAATTTATATGGAACCATAAACAATCTCAAATACCAGCTGCAATTTTGAAAAAGAAGAGCAAAGCAGGAGAGATCACAATACCTGATATCAGACTCTATTACAAAGTCCACGGTAATCAAAAGAGCCTGCTACTGGCTTAAAAATAGACACATAGACCAATGGAACAGAAAAGAGAACCCAGAAATAAACCCAATTATCTATGGTCAATTAGTATTTAACAAGTGCAGCAACATAAAATGGAGTAAAAGTATCCTCTTCAACAAATAGCATTGAGTGAGCTGGATAGCTACATGCAAAAAAGTGAAACTCCAGCACCAACTTACACTATACACAAAAATAAATTCAAGGTGGATAAAAGATTTAATTATAAGTTGTGACACAATTAAAGTCCTACAGAAGAACATAGCCAGAAAAATCTCAGATATTTCATGCAGCAATATTTTCACTGATATGTCCCCTAGGACAAAGGACATAAAGGAAAGAATAAACAAATGGGACCTCATCAAAATAAAAAGCTTCTGCATGGCTAAAGAAAAACAACATTAAAATGAAAAGAGAACGAACTGTATGGGAAAACATATTTGCCAATGATACATCAGACAAGGCTTTAATCTCCAAAATATGTAAAAAACTGACATGGCTCCACTCTCAGAAGACAAGCCACCCAATTAAAAAATGGGCAAAGACTTGAACAGATACTTCTCCGAGGGGGACATACAGAGAATCCAGACACACATGAAAAGATGCTCAGTATTGCTAGCTATCAGAGAGATGGAAATTCAAACCGCAATGAGATACCACCTCACACCGGTCACAATGGTCATCATAAACAAAGCAACAAACAAGTGTTGGAGAGGTTGCGGAGAAAAGGGAACCCCGGTGCAGTGTTGGTGGGATTGCAGACTGATACAACCACTATGGAAACAATATGAAATGTCCACGGAAAACTAAAAATGGAACTATCTTTTGATCCAGCAATTCCACTGCTAGGAGTCTATCCTAAGAACCCTGAAACACCAGTCCAAAAGAACTTATGCACCCCAATGTTCATAGCAGCACAATTTACTATAGCCAAGTGTTGGAAGGAACCTAGGTGCTCATTAGTAAATGAATGGATCAAAAAACTATGGTACATTTACACAATGGAATTCTATGCAGCAGAAAGAAAGAAGGAGCTCCTACCTTTTGGGACAGCATGGATAGAACTGCAAAGCATTATGGTAAGCAAAATAAGCCAGGCAGTGAAAGACAAATACCATATGATCTCATCTTTAAGAGGAACCTAATCAGCAAAACAAACAAGGAAGCAAAATATAATAAAAAATACTGAAATTGAGAACCAGCTGACATTGACCAGAGGGGAGAGGGCAGGGAATTTCAGAGGAAAAGTGTGAAGGGTTTGCATGAACAAGTATAAAGGACACATGAACAATAACAAGGTGGGAGTGGAAACAGGAAGGAGGTGAGGAGGGCTGGGTGGTTGCCTGGAATGTGAGTAAAAGGCAGAAAGCTGTACTTGAACAACAATTAAAATAATAAAAAAGACAACTCCATGGATTTTTTGCCAAGATGGATGTATAAATGGATACAATTTACTCTCTCACACAACAATAAGAAGGATAACTACCACTCTAAAAACAAAACACAACCAGAACTGCCAGAAAATCAAACTGTATAGAAATTCAATAACCAAGGAGTTAGCAAAGAAACATTTATCCAGAGGGGTAGGAGGGGCAGAGATGGACAGCCAATGTGGCAAGGCAACAGAGGTGACCATTTGAAAAGGTGATCCCACATTTACATGTGGCAGATAAGAACTGGTAGAGACGTTTGGGAATTGAGAAATCCCAGGCCCAGACCAGTCCACACAGTCCAGGTTTCCAGTGCTGGGAAATAAAGCCTCATAACTTCTGGCTGTAAAATCCAGTGGGGGCCATGGTGGTGGACAAAACTCCAAGTCCTTAAGGAAAGTGTTTTTGAAGGTTCCCCATGGTCCTAGAACTCATACAAATCCCCCATGTGGGGAATCAGCACCAGGGAAGCACCTTGAAGGGTGGCAGTCACATCCGGGATATAGAGGAAGTAACTGAAAATTAGTTGAGAGCTCAGCAAGCAGCATTGTTCCTTCTGTGATCTCTCCCCCAAACACAGCACAACAACACAGCGAAGCAGGTTGCCCCACCCTGGCAAATACTTAAGGCTCCACTATTTACAATATAACAGGTGTACCAATGTGGGAAGGAAAAGCAGCCCTACCTAAATACACAGAAGCACAGGGTAACTGCCAAACACAAGAGACAAAGAAATATTGACCAAATGAAAGAACAGATCAAAACTCCAGAAAAATAACTAAAAGTGACACAGAGATAGCCAGCCTATGAGATGCACAGTTCAAAACACTGGTAATCAGGGTACACACCGAAATTGTTGAGTATGATTGCAAAACTGAGGAAAAAGTGAAGGCTATGCAAAGTGAAATAAAGAAAAATGTACAGGGAACCCACAATGACAGGAAGGAAACCAAGACTTAAATCAACACTTGAGTGCAGAAGGAAGAAATAAGCATTAAAATAGAACAGAATGGAAAAACAAGAATTAAAAAATGAAGCGAGGCTTAGGAACCTCTGGGTCAAATTTAAACATACTAAATCCGAATCATATGGACTACTACAAGAAGAGGAAGAGTAAGAAACTGAAAACTTATTTGAAAACCTAATGAAAGAAAACTTCCCCAATCAAACAAAGGACCTAGACATACAATTCCAAGAAGCTCAGTGAGTCCCAAACAAGTTGGACCCAAACAGGGCTACACAAAAATACATCATAATTAAAAGCTAAAGATTAAAGATAAAGCGGGAATCTTAAAAGCAGCAAGAGAGCAGAAGAGAGTTACACCTATGAAGTAGATCCCATAAGTCTGTCAGCTGATTTCTCAAAAGAAACCTTACAAGAAAGAAGGGACTGGCAAGAAGTACTCAAATTGATGAAATGCAAGGATAGAGTAACCAAGATTACTCTATCCAGCAAAGCTATTATTTAGAAAAGACAAGCAGATAAAGTGCTTCCCAGAAAAGGTAAAGCTAAAGGAGTTCATCAACACCTATGCCTTATTTTTTTAATTTTTATTTTAATTGTTGTTCATGTACAGTTTTCTGTCTTTTACTTCCATCCCAGCCCACTCCCCAGCCCTCCCCATCTCCCTCCTGTCTCCACCCACTCCTTGTTTCTGCCAATGTGTCCCCCACACTTGTTCCTGCAAACCCTTCCCCTTTTCCCCTGAAATTCCCTCCCTTCTCCCCTCTGGTCACTGTTAGCCCACTCTCTATTTCAGTGCCTTTGGTTATATTTTGCTCATCCATTTGTTCTGATGATTATGTTCCTGTTAAAGTTGAAATCATATGGTATTTGTCTTTCACTGCCTGGCTTATTTTGCTTACCATAATGCTCTCCAGTTCCATCCATGCTGTTGCAAAGGGTAGGAGCTCCTTCTTACTTTCTATTGCATAGAATTCCATTGTGTGAATGTATCATAGTTTTTTGATCCAATCATTTACTGATGGGCACATAGGTTGCTTTCAGCACTTGGCTATGGTAAATTGTGCTGCTATGAACATTGGGGTACATAAGTTCTTTTGGATTGGTGTTTCAGGGTTCTTAGGATAGAATTCTAGCAGTGGAATTGCTGGATCAAAAGGAATTTCCATCTTTAGTTTTCTTAGAAAATTCCATACTGTTTTCCATAGTGGTTGTACCAGTCTTCAATCCCACCAACAGTGCACTAGGGTGCCCTTTTCTTCACAACCTTTCCAACACTTGTTGTTTGTTGCTTTCTTTATGATGCCCATTCTACTTCATTCCTATCCCTCATTATATAAAATGTTAAAGGGACTTATCTAAGAAGAAGAAGATGATCAAAACTATGAACAGTAAACTGACAACAAACTCAGAACTATCAACAACTGAACCTAAAAAAAAAAAACACTAAGAACAGAGACAGAAATGGAGGAAAAGTTACAGGATTTGAGAAACAAAAATTGTACATACAAATTGACAGGGGGATGCTAAGAATAGTATAGAAAATGGAGAAGCCAAAGAACTTATATGTATGACCCATAGCCATGAACTAAGGGGAGATTTCTGGAGGGAATGGCAGTATTGGGCAGAGGAGAGCAAAGGCGGGAAAAGGAACAATTATAATAGTACAGTCAACATAATATAATTAGTTAAAAAGAATTTATGAATAAAACTTCTCAACATGGAGAAAGTCATTGACAAATTTACAAAAGTTAGGCTTAAGAGCAGAAACTGCAATGTTAACATTTGCCACTACAAAAAATAACTAGTATATACATATAAGCTTTTTCCTAGAAGTGTATAAATGGAATTTTTAAGTATGGACTCCAAATTTTTCATTTTACTATAATTTGTAATTTTTCATTTTTTATTTATTTTTTTCATTGTTTTTAAAGTACAGTTGTCTTTATTTTCTTCCCTCCAATCCCCCCGCTGCTTCCATCCACAAATGTAAATTTGTAAATTCTATTGTAAATTCTGTTGCTATGAACATTGGGGTGCATAGGTTCTTTTAGATTGGTGTTTCAGCTTTCTTAGGGTATACTCCAAACAGTGGAATTGCTGAGTCAAAAGGCAGGTCTGTTTTTAGTTTTCTGAGGAAATTCCATACTGTTTTCTACAGTGGCTGCACCAGCTTCCATTTCCACCAACAGTGCACTGGGGTTCCCTTTTCTCCACAACTTCGCTATTACTTGTGTTTTGTTGATTTGTTAATGATGGCTGTTCTGACCAGTGTGAAGTGGTATCTCATTGTAGTAATTTGCATCTCAGAGAGATAATTTGAATCTTTCTGATGGCTAGTGACACTGACCATTCTTTCATATGTCTCTGGGTTATCTATATGTCCTCCTTGGAGAAGTGTCTGTTTAGGTTATTTGCCCATTTTTTAATTGGGATGTTTCTCTTCCTGGTGGAGTTGTGTGGGTTCTTTATATAGCTTGGACATCAAATTCTTGTCTGAAGTATCATTGGCAAATATATTTTATTTTTTTCTTAGAGGCATTATATTTTTATTAGTTAAACTAGAGTATATCAGCTTTTTTCAATAAAAATATTTTTATTTCTTAGATTTTTAAATTATTTTATTGCTGTTCAATTACATTTTTCTGTATATACCCCCCAACAATTCCCCACCATGCCAGCCAAACCCACCTCCTTCCCTTGCTTCCCTCCCCACCCCCGGTTTTGTCCATGTGTCCTCTATAATTGTTCCTGAAAACCCTCCCCCCCCATTTTCCCCTCCTACCTCCTCTGTGGTTACTGTCAGGCTGTTCTTAATTTCAAGGTCACTAGTTATACTTTGCTTGCTTTTTTCTTCTGTTGATTAGGTTCCAGTTAAAGGTGAGATCATATGGTATTTGTCTTTCACCTCCTGGCTTATTTTGCTTAGCATAATGCTCTCCAGTTCCATCCACACTATCACAAAGGGAAGGAGCTCCTTCTTTCTTTCTTCTGTGTAATATCCCATTGTGTAAATGTACCTTAGTTTTTTTATCCATTCATTTACTGATGGGAACTTAGGTTGCTTCTGGTACTTGGTTGTAAATTGTGCTGCTATGAGCATTGGGGTGCATAGGTTCTTTTGGATTGGTGTTTCAGGGTGATTAGGGTTCAATTGCAACAGTGGAATTGACTGGTTAAAAGGCAGTTCCATTTTTAGTTTTCTGAGGAAATTCCATACTGTTTTCCACAGTGGCTGCACCAGTCTGAAATCCCACCAGCAGTGCACTAGGGTTCCCTTATCTCCATATCCTCTCCAAACACTTGTTGTTTCTTGATTTCTTTATTTTGGCCATTCTTACTGATATGAAAATGTATCTCATTCTGGTATTAATTTGCATCTCTCTGATGATTAGTGATGCTGAGCAACTTTTGATGTCTCTGGGCCCTGTGTATGTCCTCCTGGGAGAAGTGTCTATTCAGGTCATTTGCCCATTTTTTAATTGGATTGTTTGTCTTCTTGGAATCAAGTCCTGTGAGTTCTTTATATAATTTGGAGATGAAACCCTTGTCTGTGGTATCATTGGCAAATATATTTTCCCTTATAGTTGGTTATGTTTTCATTTGGCTGATGTTTTCTTTAGCCCCGCAGAAGGTTTTTATTTTGATGAGATCCCATTTGTTTTTTTCATGTCTTTATGTGTCTTGCTCTAGGGGATATATAGGTGAAAATATTTCTGCATGGAATATCTGAGATAATTGACTCTATGTTCTCCTCTATGACTTTTATGGTGTCATGATGTATATTTAAGTATTTTATCCACCTTGAATTTATTTTTGTGTATGGTGTAAGTTGGTGATCAAGTTTCATCTTCTTGTCTTTCTTTCTTTCTTTTTTTTTTTTTTTTTTTTTTTTTTTTTTTTTTTTTTTTTTTTTTTTTTTTTTTTTTTTTTGCATGTATCTGTCCAGATTTCCCAAAACCCTTTGTCGAAGAGGTTATTTTTACTCCATTTTATGCTTCTTCCCCCTTTGTCAAATAGTAATTGACCATAGAGACTTGGGTTTATTATTGGATTCTATTCTGTTCCATTGGTCCAAGTGCCTGTTTTTATCCCTGTACCATGCTGTTCTGATTGCAGTGGCCCTGTCATACTGCTTGATATCAGGTATTGTGATCCCTCCTTCTTTGTTGTTCATTCTCAAAATTGCTACAGCTATTTGGGGTCATTTATGGTCCCATGTGAATTTTTGAAATGTTTGTTCTATATCTGTGAAATTTGTCATGGTATTTTAATAGGGCTTGGGTTGAATCTATACATTGCTTTGGGTATCATGGACATTTTGATAATGTTAATTCTTCCAATCCATGAACATGCTATATGCTTCCATTTGTGTCTTCCTTAATTTCTTTCTTCAGAAAGAAAATTTCTTTCAGTCTTGTGTAGTTTTCTGAGTACAAGTCTTTTACCTCCGTGGTTAGGTTTATTCCTAGGTACTTTATTTTACTTTTTGCTACATCAAATGAATTTTTTCCTGATATCTCTTTCTGATACTTTATTGTTGATGTACAAAAATGCCTTTGATTTCTGAATATTGACTTTGTATCCTGCTATTTTGCCAAACTCATTTACTAGGTCAAATGGTTTTTTGGTGGAGTCTATATGATTTTCTATGTACACTATCATGTCATCTGCAAACAATGACAGTTTTACTTCCTCCTTTCCAATTTGGATGCCTTTTATTTCTTTTTCTTGTCTGATTGCTGTGACTAGGACTTCCAATACTATGTTGGATAGAAGTGGTGAAAACAGTCATCCTTGTCATGTTCCTGGTCTTTGTGGGAATGCTTTTAGTTTTTGCCCATTGAGTATGATGTTGGCTATAGATCTCTCATATGTAACCCTTATTATATTGGTGTATGCTCCCTCTATTCCCACTTTGCTAAGTGTTTTTATCATAAATGGGTGCTGTACCTTATCAAATGATTTGCCACATCTGTTCATATAATCATATGTTTTTTTTCTTTTTCCTGTTGTTTTTGTGATTTATTTTGTTTATTGATTTGCAAATTTGTACTATCCTTGCATCCCTAGGATGAATCCCACTGGATTATGGTGTATGATATTTTTAATGTACTGCTGGGTGCCATTTGCCCATATTCTGTTGAGTATTTTAGTGTCTGTGTTAATTAGCAATATTGGTATGTAGTTTTCTTTCTTTGTTGTGTCTTTATCCGGTTTTGGGATTAGAAAGATGCCAGCTTCATAAAGAGAGTTTAGGAGTCTTCAGTCTTTTGAATTTTTTGGAATAGTCTTTCAAGGGTAGGGTTAGCTCTTCCTTAAATGCTGTGTAAAATTCTCCTGTGAAACTGTTTGGTCCAGGGCTCTTTTGTGTCAACAGTTTTTTGATTACTGCTTCAATTTCATCTGCTGCTGTTGGTCTGTTCAGGCTTTCTGCTTCTTCTTCATTGAATTTTGGAAGATTATATGTTTCTAGAAATTTGTCCATTTCACCTAAGTTTTCATATTTGTTGGCCTGTGGTTTCTCGAAGTAATTTCTTACCATCCTTTGTATTTCTGTGGTATTAGTTGTAATCTCTTCTCTATCAATTCTGATTGTGTTTATTTGCACTCTCTTTTTTTTCTTGATGAGTCTGCTTATGCATTTGTCAATTTTGTTTATCTTTTCAAAAACTAGCTTCTGGATTCATTGATCCTTCAAATTGTTCTCTTAATTTCTATAACATCTAATTCTGCTCTGATTTTGTTTGTTTCCCTCTTTCTACTTGCTCTGGGTTGCTTTGTTATTGTTCTTTGATTTCTTGTAGGTGTAAGGTTACCTTGTTTATTTGAAATGTGTCTTTTTAGGTAGGCTTGTATTGCTATAAACTTCCCTCTCAGGACTGCCTTTGCATGTCCCATATGTTTTCTGTTGTGAGTTCATTTTCATTTGTTTCCAGAAATTTTTGGATTTCCTCCCTAATTTCATTATTGACCCATTCATTGTTTAATAGCATACTATTCAATCTTCATGATTTTGAGGGGTTTGGGTTTTCCCCCTTGGGGTTGATTTCCTGTTTCAGTCCCTTGTGGTTGGAGAAAGTGCTTGGTATAAATTTATTTTTTTTGAATTTGTTGAGGCTTGTTTTGTGTCTTAGCATGTGGTCTATCTTTGAAAATGATGCATGTGCATTTGAAAACAATGTGTGTTTAGTTTCTTTGGGATGAAGGGCTCGCAATATATCAGTTAAGTCCATTTCATCTGGATTGTTGTTCAATGCCACAGTATCTTTTTTCATATTTTGTTTGGAAGATCTGTCTATTATTGACAGTGAGGTGTTAAAATCCCCTACTATAATTGTGTTGCTGTCAATATCTTTCTTGAAGTCCTCTAAGATTTTCTTTATGTATTTGGGTACTCCTATGTTGGGTGCGTATATATTTATAATGTTTATGTCTTCTTGGTGTATTCTTCCCTTTAGTACTATGAAGTGACCTTCTGGGTCTCTCTTTATGGCTCTTCTTTTGAAGTCTATTTTGTCTGATATGAGTATTGCTATCCTGGCTTTTTTTCCTGTCCATTTGCTCAGAAAATTTATTTCCAGCCCTTCACTTTCAGCCTGTGTAGGTCTTTTGTCCTGAGGTGGGTCTCTTGTAGGCAGCATTTGTGTGGGTAATGCTTTCTAATTCATTGAGCTACTCTATGTGTTTTGATTGGAGAATTTAATCCATTTACATTTAAGGTTATTATTGATTGGTACTTATTCATTGCCATTTTTGTTCTTGTGTTCCTTTCACTCTCTTTCTTCTTTCCTTCCTTTCCTTAAAGCAAGCCCTTTAGTATCTCTTGCAGAGCTGGTTTGGTAGAGGTGTATTCTTTTAGACTTCTTTTGTCTGGGAAGCTCTTTATTTGGCCTTCTATCTTGATTGAAAGCCTTGCTGGGTAAAGGAATCTTGGTTGCAGGCCTTTGGTTCTCATTACTTGGAATATTTCTTGCCATTCTCTTCTGGCTTGGAGCATTTCCATTGAGAAGTCAGCTGCTAACCTTATCGGGGCTCCCTTGTATGTTACTTCCTTTTTATCCCTTGCTGCCTTTAAGATTATCTTTTTGTCTTGGAATTTTGCAATTTTAATTATGATGTGTCTTGAAGTGGGCCTCTTGTGTTTCTCTTGATTGGGACTCTCTGTGATTCCTGGATTTGTGTGACTTTTTGTCTCATCAAATTAGGGAAGTTTTCCATCATTACTTTTTCAAATAGGTTTTCTATCCCTTGCTTTTCTTCTTCTCCCTCTGGTATCCCTATTATATGGAAATTATTACATTTCATATTGTCTTGCATTTCTCTTAATCCCTCTTCATTTTTTCTGAGCCTCTTTTCCTTTTCTTGGTCTTTCTAAATGTATTTTTCTACTTGGTCCTCCAACTTGCTGATCCAATCTTCTACTTCATCGATTCTGCTTTTCATTCCTTCCACTGTGTTCTTCAGTTCAGAAATTGTATTTTTCATTGCCTCTTGGCCCTTGTTGATAGTTTCTATTTCCTTTTTCAAGTTGATATAGTTTGCAGTGAGTTCATTATAGCTTCCCTGTAGTTGCTGGTAGCTTATTGAGAAGGCTTGGAGCTTCCTGACAACCATTGCTTTTAACTTAGTATCTGATAGTTGAGTTGCCTCCTTTTCATTTAGCATTCTTTCTGGGGCTTCCTCCTTTTCTTTCATTTGGGGATTGTTTCTTTGTCTTCCCATTGTTTGTGAGACTCTTCTTGTTAGGCTCAGTTTCTTAAATTGTTTTGTTCTGGTTCCCTGGATTTATGGTTTGAACTTCTGTGGTAGAATGCCTGTGAGATTCAGTGGTGCTGGCTCCTTCAGTTATCCTGGTGTTCACAAATTCCAGTTTCTCAGTTGTTGAAATGCCCCCTCTTTGGGACCAACTCTGGTCTTTCCACAATGCCAGGGATGTTTTGTTTTGTTTTGTTTTTGTCTCACTCATAGGTGTTTAAAAAGAGAAAAGAGGAGGAAAGGAAAAAAGAGAAGGAAAAGGAAATAAAAAAATGAGAAGAGAATAAAGAAAAGCAGAATGAAAAAGAAAAGAAAAAAGAGAAAGGAAGAATAAATAAGCTTGGAAAGAAAGGAAGAAGGAATAAAACAAGAAAGAAATAATGAGAGGCAAAAGGAGTTGAGATGTAAAAAAGATCAAAATAATGAAAAATTAATAATAAAAAAGGAGGAAAGGAAAAAAAAAACACCAAAAAAAAAAAAACACAAAAAAACAAAAAAACCCTACCAAAACCACAAACTCTTGCTGTTATCAATCTTGCCATGCTGGTTTTTCTGGCCTTGATGACTGCAGTGGCTGAGGGGTGACTGTATTGTTTTTCTCCCTGTTCAGCTCTCAGTTATCTTTGGCCTGCTCTCCTCAGAGCTAGCCCGGGGCCTCTCAGCATAGGGCCTCAGGCGTGTCTTCTGAGGCGGCAGGAGCCTACTGTGGTTGCAGGTGTGCAAGCGCCAACTGTCCTGTGAGCACAAATCCACCCCCACGCAGGTCACACACTGGTGTCTAAGATCTCCCAGCAGCCCACTCAGGTCCCTGATGGTGCAAGGGCACCAAAAGACCATTTGGTATCTCAGCTCTCTGATGGGGCGCTGGTGCCGAGAAACCGTATTGTCTCTCAGCTTCCTGTTGGCGCATGCACAGGCACTGAGAGACTGTATCATATTGCAGTTCCTTGATGGCGCTTGGGCGCTGAGAGACCATAGTGCTGAGCGACTGTAGCAGGGGTCCCCTAGTGGTGTGCTGGTGCCAATGGATCCCCCCTCAGCTGTTCCCAATGGTGCATGGGCGTAGACAGTAGTGCCAGCTCCAATGTGCACTCCTCCCAGGGCTATGAGATCTTAACTCCTCTCTGTGAGATTTCAAGGAAGCAGGTTTATCCTGGTGCTGCCAAGACCTTGTTTGGCTGATCAGGGAGTGGTTGACCCAGCTCCCTCCCTAGAGACTTATGGCCAGCACTGGCCCGGGATCTCAGCCCCCTCCCTGGTCTCTGTGCTGCTGGAGTACTCTCCTTACCAATTGGTTTTTCAATGTCCACTGCAATTTTTGATCTCCTGTTTCCAAATATGCTGTGTTTCTGGTGTCTCTTTCCTGTGCTGCAGGTTTTTCACCTGTGTGAAGGGGGAAGAGGAATGTGCATCCTCTTACCATGCCACCATCTTCTCTCCTCTCCTCCCATGAGTTTTGGGTTGTTGTGAGTTCATTTTCATTTGTTTCCTGAAATTTTTTGAATTCTTCCTTGACATCATTCTTGACCCATTCATTGTTTAATATCATGTTATTCCATCTCCATTAGTTTGAGTGTTTTTGAGCTTTTTCCTTGAGGTTGGTTTGTAGTTTCAGTCCCTTGTGGTCAGAGAAAAATATTTCAATTTTCTTGAATTTGTTGAGGTTTGTTTTGTGTTCTATCATGTTGTCTATCTTTGAAAATGTTCCATGTGCATTTGAAAAGAATGTGTATTTTGCTTCTTTGGGATTAAAGGATATGTATATGTGTCCTTGGGATGAAAAAAATATATGTATGTGTATATTTGACTATATATATATATACATATATATATATACACATATATATATAGTCAGTTAAGTCCATTTTTCTGGAAGATCTATCCATTTTGACAGTCAGGTGTTAAAATTCTCTACTATAATTGTTTTGCTGTCAATATCTTTCTTGAATTCCTCCAAGGTTTTCTTTACGTATTTGGGTGTTCCTTTGTTGGGTGCATATATTTACAATGTTTATGTCTTCTTGGTGGATTCTTCCCTTGAGTAATCTCTAATAATCACCCTTGTTTTGAAGTTTATTTTGTCTAATATGTGAATTGCTATCCCAGCTTTTTTTCCCCTGTCCATATGCTTGGAAATTTTTTTTCTAGCCCTTCATTTTCAATCTCTGTAGTTCTTCTGTTCTGAGGTGGGTCTCTTGTAGGCAGCAAATGTGTGGGTCATGATTTCTCATCCATTCGGTTATTCTATGTCTTTTGATTGGAACATTTAATCTGATGTTGACCCTGGACTGTGGGGTCCATGTGTTGTGGCTGCAATGAAAATATTCACACAGACTACAGAAGTCCTGTGGAGAAAAAGGGGCAGCATATCCACTCTCTAAGAGAGAGTAGTTCCTGGCTGATGCCTGGTCAGGCTTTTATTGTTTTTCTGGGTACATTACATTGAGCATGGTCCCCATTTACTATGAACAGGTTCACTTTAGGTGGTTATCTTTCACAGAAAACAAAGGAGAGGATGTTGCTAAGTACATAAAAAAAGGAGGATATTTGCAAGTGCAAAGGGAAAAGTGGTTGAACTGGTTACACTCCATACTTCAGAGGTTTAACTCAGATTTTAGAAGTTATTTAAAGATATGCAGTAGGCATTTGCTGCCTCAATTCAGGGTGAGGGAGTTTTAGCAAAAACAAGCCTCAAATCACCCTAAGTACAATGCAGGTCTGATTCCCCATGGGAGAACCTATTTGTGGGTGTGAGTCCTGTGTGCTGACCATGTTCCTCATCAGTTTTCCAAATCAGGGGCAGGGCTACATTCCCCACACCACTTGGAATGGTCCCCTATGTTAATCCATTCACCTTTAATGTTATTATTGATAGGTACTTATTCTTTGCCTTTTTCCTTCCTTCCTATCTCAATTCCTCTGTCTCTCAATCTTTTTCTTCCTTTTCTCAAAGCAATCTCTTTAGCATTTCTTGCAGAGCTGATTTGGTGGAGGCATATTCTTTGAGCCTTCTTTTGTCTGTGAAACTCCATATTTTGGCTTCCATTTTAATTGAGAGCCTTGTTCCATAGAATAATCTTTGTTGCAGGCTTTTGTTTTTTATTGCTTGTCATTTTCCTTGACATTCCCTTCTGTCTTATAGTGTTTCTGTTGATAAGTCAGCTGCTAGCCTTATGGTAGCACCATTGAATGTTACTCCCTGTTTCTCTCTTGCTGCCCTTAAGATTCTCTCACTGCCTTGAAATTTTGTCCTTTTAATTTTGGTATGTCTTGGAGTGGGCCTTTTTGGTCTCCTCTTGATTGGGACCCTCTTTGCTTCCTCTATTTGTGTGATTTTTTTGTCTCATCAAATTAAAAAAGTTTTCCATTATTATTTTTTCAAACAGGTTTTCTATCCCTTGCTCTTCTTCTTCTCCTTCTGGTGTCCTTATTAAAAATATAGTATTATGTTTCATGTTGTTGTGCATTTCCTTTAACCTGTCTTCATTGTTTCTTAGTCTTTTTTTCCTTTTCTTGTTCCTTCTGGGCATTTTTTCCTTGCTTGTCCTCCAGCTTGCTGGTTTGATACCCTGCTGTATGAGGACTGGTTTTGATTCCTTCTATTGTGTTCTTCAATTCAGAAATTGTATTCTTCATTTCTTCTCAGCTCTTATTGATAGTTTACATGTCCTTTTCATGCTGACATAGTTCCCAGCAAGTTTCCTTTATCTTCTCCTTATTTTATGGTAATTCTCCCTGAGTTCATTGATTTTCCTTATAACTATTGTTTTGAACTCAGTATCTGGAGGTTGTCTTTCCTCTATTTTATTTAGCACTCTTTTGGTGATTTCTGCTTTTTCTTTCAACTGAGGGACTTTTTTTGTCTTCTTATTTTTTGTGAGACTCTTCTCATTTGCCACTGCTTCTTAAATTGATTTGTTTTGACTTCTTGTCTCTGTGATGTGATCTGCTATGGTAGGAGATGTGTGAACTTCATTGGTGCAGTCTTCTTGATCTCTTGAACTTGATGCTCTTGGTATGCCCTTCATTCATTTTATGTTGGCTCTCTGGATGTACTTGGGTTTTGTTTGCTATTTCAGTCCTTGGTAGATCCTTTCTTCCAGCTGGTTTGCTAACAGTCACTCCACATACCATGTCTTGTATACTATTGCACAGATTCTGGCAAAAAACACTGCAACCCCCAGAAAAAGAATCCATGCCACAATAATAACTCCCCCCCTCTGCAATCCCATGATGAAAAGCCAATGAACCAGTATTATTAAGGGTTTAATGGAATTAGGACCATTCTAAGAAAAGAGAGTGAATATGAGATGACCTACTGAAAGAAAAATGATTTTGAGAGTATAGAGATGGGACACTACTAAGAGCTGGGAATTAGAGTACTTGTGAAGAGAGAAAGTAATATTTACATCATCAATAAAAAGGGGAATTAAGAAAGCAGAATTAAGAGAAGGATTAGGATTAGATTTAAACAGAAATTATAATAAAATAAAATAAAATGGGAGAGAGAAAGAAAAAAGAAGGAAGAAAAAGTAAACAAGTTATTAAAAAATGGAACCAAATTGGAAAGAAAGTTCCCCCACAGGCCTATCAACAACAAATGAGCTAAAACTAATAAAGGTGGAATGGGAATAACAGGGGGGTACAGAAAAAAAAAGAAAAGCTTAAGAGATGTCTGGAGCAATGGGAAATGGTTTCGAGATGATACAGGGAGAGGGAATACCAAGAATGAGGAATGAAAACCACACTAAGACAGGGAAAAATTAACACTTGAGGCAAAAAAGGGGGGATGGAGAAAAAAGCAGAGCAAGATGTAAGAGAAAAAGAAAAAAAAAGGCTAGAAACAGGCAAAATTAAAATTTGAGACAAATGAAAGATTAGGAGAGGGGAATTATAAAATTTGAGATTTGAAATACAAAATAGTGAAGATTTAAAGATAAAATTTTAAAAAATGCAACAACAACTACACTGCCCTCAGCCAAAGCACAGAGTGCTAAAGATGGAGAGAGAATGCTGGTATTTTAAGAACAGGAAAAAGGATGTGAGATGAACATTTACAAGAAAATTGGTTTTGAGAGGCTGGAAAGGGAAGGAATAGTAAGTGTGCAGAATGGAAACAGGTTGTAGCAAGAGAGAGAAAATTTTTAAAATGAAAATAATGAGAGGAAAGTAGGTAAATTGGAGTAAGAGAAGGGAGGAAAATATGTAAATTAAAATAAATGACAGTATAAAATCTGGTGGCTTAATATGCTCTAAATTGATGGACAAGGAATGATTGTTAAAAGGCTATATAAGGAAAGAAAATATCGGAGATCATGGAGAAGACCAGGGTGGATTTTGTCTCAGTAGCATCTAATATTTGCCACTGTTTTTTTCTTTCTGTATTCACCTCTGGTGACATTAGATGTTGACCCTGTCTGACCTTAGGCAGCCTTTTCAAGATTTCCAGGGATCTATTGTCTGTGGCTAACTACTTCAGTTGTTAATCTAGTCACTCTGCACTCAGCAGTCAGGCTGGCACCAGAAGGCTTGGCAGAATCTGTCCCGGGGTAGGGCTATTGTTTCCCCTCAGTCTTCTCTGGCTGGGAGGGTAGTGGTTTGCCTGTGCACATTGGCTGCTGCAGTATGGGGATGACTCAGCACTGATATTCTGGCAGCTACTCTCTCAGTTCTCTCCCCAAAGCTTCCATCCTCAGACTCTCTTCAGGTGTCTCTAGCCCACTTTGCCCCCACCTTTGCCAGAGCTCAGGGTAAGTGACTGCAAATGAAAATTGTGTGTTGGCCCTTTAAATGGCTCTTTTTATTTCTAGGCATCCATCTCTGGCAGAGAGCAACACTGCCACTTTTTGTCACTGATGCTAGCTGTGTACTTTTAGGGGCTCTGCTGCTCTAGGCTAGGGTTTGCAACTTAGGGTTTAGACACCACACTTCTCAGAAGGATCCAATCAGCTGCTTCAGTGTCCCTCCAGCACTGCCACCTGTGGATGCCCATCCAGCCCTCTAGTGTCTCCTCTGTGCTTCTTACCAGTCAGGTTGTGCTGAAGCTGATTCTTCTGTCTGTCTGAGTTTATAAGACTTCTCTCTCACTATCATTCAGTTGTTTGTTCTATATGTTTTCTCCACAATTTAGTTGAAATTCAAGACTGGTTCTAGGAGGAGGTTAGCATAACCTCCACTCACTCCTCTACTATCTTATCCAAGCTCTATGTGTTGGTTCTTATGCCAGTACCAGGCTGTTTTGATTACAGTGGCCTATTAACATATGTGACATCAGGTTTTATGATCTATCATACTTTAGACTTCCTTCTCAAAGTCATTGAGACTTTGTAGGGGAGTTCATTGTTCCATATGCATTTTTGAAATAATAGTTCTATATCTGTGAAATATATCATTGATATTTTGATAGGGATTATATCAAATCTATAAATTGCTTTGGGTAGTATGGGCATTTTGATGGTGTTAATTCTTTCAATCTATGAACACAGTATGCTTCCATCTATTTTTGTTGCCCTAATTTCTTTCTTCAGTGTTCTGTAGTTTTCTGGGTACATGTCTTTTACCCCCTTGATTAGAGTTCAAAGCAGCATTAGTTACAAAAGTCATGTGCTGGAAACAGTCTAAATGCCCATTAGTAAATAAGAGGATCAAAAACTGTGGTTTTTGAGAACATTTACACAATGGAATACCATGCAGCAGAAAGAAAGAAGGAGCTCATACATTTTACAACAGCGTGGATGGAACTGGACAGTGTAATACTAAGTGAGATAAGCCAGGTGGCAAAAGATAAACAGCATATGATCTCACCTATAAGTAGAACCTAATCAATAAAGCAAACTAGTGAGCAAAACAGAACCAGAGACATGGAAATAGAAAACAAACTGACAGTGATCAGAGGGGAGAGGGAAAGGGAAGAGCAGGATAAAGAAGGGAAAGGTCAAGTCAAGGAACATGTATAAAGGATCCATGGACAAGGACAATGGAGGTGGGAGGATTGAATATGAGAGGGAGTGGGCAGGACAAAGGAGAATAATGGGGTAAAATAGAGACAACTCTAATTGAACAACGTTAAAATTTTTTTTTAAAAAACAGCAAGGTACTGGCCTGAAACAGACATATAAATCAATAGAACAAAATAGAGTCCCCAGAAATAAACCCATATCTTTATGGTTGATTAATTTTTGACAAAGAAGACAAGAACATATAATGGAGTGAAGACGTTTATTCAATAAACGGCATTGGGAAATTTGTGGAACTAGACCACCTCTTTGCACCATGAAAAAGAATAAACTCAAAATGGGTTAAATATTTAAATTAAAGACTCAAAACAATAACACTTATAGAAGAAAACATTGGCAGCAAAATCTCTGACATTTCTCTAAACAATATTTGTTCTGGTACACTTCATCAGGCAAGGTATACAAAAAAAATCTAGTTGTGACTACATCAAACTAAAAAGCTTTTGCACATTGAAGAAAACCATCAATAAGATGAAAAACTAACCTACTAAATGGGGAAAGATATTTGCAAACAATTAACCCTTTATCGAATATAAGGAGTTAATATCGAAAATTTATAAAGAACTCATAGAGCTTAACACAAAGCATTCAAACAAACCAATTAAAAAATGAGCAGAATACATAAGTAGACACTTCTTCAAAGAGGACACACAGATGGCCAGCAGACATATGAAGAGATGCTCAATGTCATTAGTCATTAGAGAAATGCACATTAGAACCACAATGAGATACAATCTCACACCTGTCAAAATGGCTGTCATCAATATATCAATGAACAACAAGTACTGGCGAGGATGTGGAGAAAAGGGAACACTTGTGAACTGTTGCTGGGAATGCAGGTTGGTGAAGCCACTATGGAAAACAGTGTGGAGTTTCCTCAAAAAATAAAAAATAAAACTGCCTTGTGATCCAGTAATTTTACTTCTGAGTGTATATCCAAAGAAACCCAGAATCTAATTTTAAAAAATATATGCACCTCTATATTCATTGCAGTATTATTTACAATAGACAACTTTTGAAAGCAACCCAAGTGACCCTCAATAGAAAGTGGATAAAAAAGCTATGATACATATATAAAATGGAATTTTACTTGGCCACACAAAAGCATGAAATCTTACCATTTGCAAAAGTATATATGGGACTAGAGGTTATGATGCTAAGGGAAATAAGTCAAAGAGAGAAAGACAAATACTGTATGATTTCACTTATAGGTGAAACCTAAAGAACCAAATAAATGAACAAACTTGAAACAGTCTCATAGATACAGAGAACAAACTGATGGTTGTCAGTATGGTGGGAGATTGGGGGATTGAGTAGAAAAGATGAAGACATTAGGTACAAATAGGCAGTTATAAAATTGTCTCATGGTTGTAAAGTACAGTATAAGGAATATAGTCAATAATATTGTAATAATTAGTTACGGTGCCAGGTGGGTATTGGAAATATCAGAAAGAACACTTTGAAAATATATAATTGTCTAACCACCATGCTGTCACTAACTCCTGAAACTAATACAAAACAATATTTCATGTAAACTATAATTGGGTAAAAGATAGAATAGGGAGAAAAATCTAGATGACCTTGGGTATGGTAATGACTTTTAGCTACAACATCAAAGGCATATCCCTAAAATATTCATTAATTAAGTGAGAGTTCATTAAAATTAAAAGCTTCTGTTCTATTAACAATACTGTTAAGGAAATGAGAAGAAAAGTCACAGATTAGGAGAAGATACTTGCCAAAGACATATCCAATAAAAGATTGTTATTCAAAATATAGTAAACTCTTAAAAGTCAATAATAAGAAAACAACCTGATTTAAAAATAAGCTAAAGATCTGAATAAACACCTCACCAAAGAAGATATTTACATGGCAATTAAACCCATGAACTGATGCTCCCCATGATATGTAATAAGGGAATTGCAAATTAATAAAACAATGAGATACCAGTACACACCTATTAGGAAGGCCAAAATCCAAAATAATGACAACATCAAATGCTGATGCTGATGTGGAGAAAGCTAAACTCTCATTCATTATAGATGTGAATGAAAAACAGTACAGCTAGCTAATTTAGAAGACAATTTGACAGTTTCTTGAATACTAAGTACAATCTTTCCACATTATATAGCAATCACACTCCTTAAAGTTTGTCTAAATAAATTGAAAACATATCCACACAAAAATGTGCACATGGATATTTACCAAGGGTTTATTTGTAATTGCCAAAACTTGGAAGCAACTAAGTAATATCTATTTGGTTGGTGAATAGATAAATAGATTGCTACATCTAGTTAATGGAATAATATTCATCACCAAAAGGAAATGAGCTATGGAGATTTTAAAAGACACAGAGAAACTTAGATGCATATTACTAAGTAAAAGAAGCCAATCTGAAAAGCTACATACTGCATTTTTCCAACCATATGATGTTTTAGAAAAAGTCATCCAAACTATGAAAACAGTAGAAGGATCAGTTGTTGCTGGGATTTAGAAAAGGGAGGTCATGAATAGGGTCTAGAGAAGGGAAAGGATTTATAGGAGTGAAACTAACTATTCTGTCTGATACTCTAATGGTGGATATGTTTTAATGAAGGTTTGTTAAAATCCATAGAATGCACAACAAAAAAATGTGAACTTTATGGGCTTTGGATTGGAATGATGTGTTAATGGGGGTTCATAGATTGTAACAAATGTACTACTCTTCCATATAATCTCAGTGACAATTGAACAGTTGCTCAGCAATTGATGCCTTGTTCCTGAAACACTTTCTTCTCTTAGGTATTCTCCTACATCCTTAAATACTTATTCTTTAAGCTCTTCTCTGCTTATCATCTGTGTGCTCTCTCCAGGGCATCTTTTTTCTTCCTTACCCATGCATTCTCTCTAAATGACAGCATTCTAGACTATGCTTCAAATCATCTACACACAAAGACTCCAAAATCTACACCTGCCCCTTTGACCTAGATTTACACACCTAAATTTCCATGTATGTCTGCAGGGAAAATGTCCAAACCAGAACTTGCAAATTTGTTTCCCCTCCATAGTTACAATCTTTCTCTCCTCATCTGAATCAATACCTTTGAACAATAGCTCCATTTTATTCATCTTAGCTCATGTCAAAATTCCAGGCAACTTTTTGAATTATCTCTCTCTTAACCAGTGAGTCTTGCTTACTCCACACACATACATATTCTGAATCCTTCCCTTTGGTGACTGCTCATCACTCCTGTCCAAGATTTTAGAAGGTCCTGTTTAGACAAATCTGTATCCTCCAAAGTAGGAACTGGATTCCTACTTCAGCCCTTGTCCTGGCCATTTCATTCCCCACACTGAGCCAAGGTGATTTTTAAAAGCCTGGATCATGTTTCTTTCCTACTTCAGATCTTGCCAACAACATCTCATATTCTTTAGAGTACAGTTCAAGCACCTAATCAAGGTTTACTCAATCTACTTGATCTAATTCTTGCTCACCCCTCCAACCTTGAGTCTACTTATTCTATTACCAAGTTTCCACCTCAGTAGCCTCTGAGACAAGGCCATGCATGCTTCCAAGCCTGACGCTGATTAGTTCCACACCAAGGGGTGATTTATCTCCTGATTTTTGCAGAGTAGGCCTCCTTCAGGTGGTTAAAATCTCAGCTCAAATGTAAAGTCATCAATGCAGCATTCTGTTAATGTGTTTTGAGTCACTAATCCAGCATTACCACTTTGCTCTATGTAAAGTTTCTGGGTAGCTTCTCTCTCTCTTCCTCACACACATGGAACACACATACATTTCCCATGGCTGCTGACCACCAGGTCCACTAGTGTATCTTTTAGCTGAGAATACTGCCTGATTTTGAGCCAAGATGGAGGTGTAAGTAGACACATGTTGTTTCCTTTGAACCATATGAGGGATCAAAACTAACCTCAAAACAACAACAACAAAACCAACTCAAACTGCCAGATAATCAAAGTGTATGGAAGCCTGACAACTAAGGATTTAAAGAAGAAATATTTATCCAGACAGGTAGAAGAGGTGGAGATGGGGAACTGGAGCTGAAAGGACATATTGTGATAGTGAGGTAATGGTGGTAAGGCAGCAGTGACAGCAGCCAGCAAAATTGGTGGTCCCTCGTTCACATGCAGTGGATAGAAACCAGGAGGAATAGATACCTGGGGAGCAAGTGATCCCAGCCCCAAAGCACACCAGGCAGCCCAGGGTCATAGTGCCAGCAAATAAAGCTACATAACATCTGCCTATAAATACCAGTGGGGGTTAAAGTGGCAGAATAAACTGCTAGTTTCTCAAGAGAGTCCACATAAATTGTCTCCATGGTCCTAGAACATACATAAACCCACCCACTAGGGTACCACAACCATGGAAACAGCTAGAGGAGTGGCAGCCACATACAGGAAGTAAAGTGGGTGAAGTGACTGGAAAAGGGGCAAGGGCCAAGCAAATGGCATTATTTCCTCTCCAGCCCCTCCCCTACACACAGTGCCACAAAGTAGTGAAGCAGGTTGCCCCACCCTGGTGAATACCTAAGGTTCCCTGCCTTACAACATAACAGGTATGTCAAGACAAGGAATCAAAAAAGCTCTACCAAATACAAAGAAACAAACACAGTGAGGCTGCCAGATACAGGAGACAAAGAAACATGTCCCAAATGAAAGAACAGATCAAAACTCTAGAAAAATTACTAAGCAAAACAAAGATAGCCAATCTATCAGATGCAGAGTTCAAAACACTGGTGATAAGGACGCTCAAAGAACTCGCTGAGTATGGCAAACAGATGAGGGAAGAAATGAAGGCTGCACTAAGTGAAATAAAAAAAAAATCTTCATGGAACCAACAGTGAAGGGCAGGAAGCCAGGATTCAAATCAATGATTTGGAACATAAGGAAGACATAGATAGTCAACCAGTACAGAATGAAGAAACAAGAATGCAAAAAAAAACAAAGAGAGAATAAGAAGACTTGGGGACAACTCCAAAAGTGCCAACATCAAAATCATAGGGATGCCAGAAGGAGAACAAGAAGAACAAGAAATTGAAAACTTATTTAAAAAAATAATGAAAGAAAACTTCTCCAAACTGGCCAATAAAAAAGACATTAAAGTCCAGGAGGCACAGAGAGACCCAAACAAACTGGGCTCAAAGAGGCCCACACCAAGACACGTAATTAAAATGCCAAAGGTTAAAGATAAAGAGAGAATCTTTTAAAAATGTTTTAAAAATATTATTTATTTATTTTTAGACAGAAGGGAAGGGAGGGAGAAAGACAGGGAGAGATACATCAATGTGTGTTTGCCTGTCGCATGACCCCTTGCTGGGGACCTGGCCTTCAACCCAGGCATATGCCCTGACTGGGATCAAACTGGTTACCCTTTGGTTTGCAGGTCAGCATTCAATCCACAGATCCACACCAACCAGGGCATAAAGAGAATCTTAAAAGCAGCAAGTGAAAAGCAGAGAGTTACCTACAAAGGAGTTCCTATAAGACTATCAGCTAATTTCTCAAAACACGCCTTCTTACAGCCAAGAAGGGACTGGGAGGAAGTATTCAAAGTGATGAGTACCTTATCCCGCTGCAGCCTCCAAGTGGACCGCCAGATGAACACCGGGACAGGTGCATGTTTTCTGGATTTCTCATATGACCAGATCTACAAAATCAATAAATAAAAATATCTAAAAAAATTTCTGAGACTTCCAGCCAAGATGGAGGCATAGGTAGACCAACTACAATTAAGGACAACAAAGATTTAGAAACAAAAAAAAAAAAATCTGACAGAAAATTGAATTGTAAGGAAGTTCAACAACCATTCACCCAGACTGGCAGGAATGGCGGAGTCGGTGGCCCGTGGAGAGAGATCACGGTAGGAGAAAGAGGTGGTTGGCGGTCCCGGGTGTTCAGGCAGCAACTGGCAGACGCTGGTGTGCAGGCAACAGCTAGCAGACCCAGGGCACACAAGGTGGCTAGCTGACTGTGGATACACATTCGCATGCAGATAAACCAGGTAAAAACAGGCTGGGGTGGTGGGCTGGGATAGGAGTAAAAGACAGAAAACTGTACAAGAACAGCAATTAAAATAAATTTAAAAGAATAGGGAGACAGACCGCACAACCCAGTGCCAGAGCACTGGGAAATAAAGCCTAAAAGCACCAATTGAAAATACTTGTGGGGGTTGAGTTGCCGAGAGAGACTCCCAGGATCACAGGAAAGTACATTGGAGAGACCCACAGGGTCCTAGAGTGTACACAGGCCCACCCACCCAGCAGGCAGCACCAGAAGGGCCCAATTTGCTTGTGAGAAACAGGCAACGGGACTGAAATATGAGAGAGAGAGGGGCAAGTGCCATTGTTCCTTCTCTGACCCTGCCCCCACATACAGCATCACAACCCAGCAACTGTGTTGCCCCACCTTGATGAACACCTAAGCCTCTGCCCCTCACTACATAACAGGTGTGACCAGAGCCCCCCCCCCAAAAAAAAAGAAAAATATGGCTCAAGTGGAAGAACAGGTCAAAGCCCCAAAGCCAATACTTCTAAGGGACCAAGAGATAGCCAATCTATCAGAGGCACAGTTCAAAGTACTGGTGATCAGGATGCTTACAGAATTGGCTGATTTTGGTTGCAAATTAGATGAACAAATGAAAGCTACACTAAGTGAAATGAAGGAAACTGCACAGGGAACCAATACTGATAGGAAGAAAACTAGGACTCAAATTAATGGAGTGGACCAGAAGGAAGAAAGAAACAACCAAACAGAAAAGAATGAAGAAACAAGAATTCCAAAAAATGAAGAGAGGCTTAGGAACCTCCAGGACATCTTTAAACATTCCAACATCCGAATTATAGGGGTATCAGATGGGGAAAAGGAAGAGCAACAAGTGGAAAACTTATTTGAACAAATAATAAAGGAGAACTTCCCCAATCTGGCAAAGGAAATAGACTTCCAGGAAGTCCAGGAAGCTCAGAGAGTCCCAAAGAAGGTGGACCCAAGGAGGAACACACCAAGGCTTACCCAAGATTAAAATGAAGGAGAAAATTCTAGAAGCAGCAAGAGATAAGGAGACAACATCTACAAAGGAGTTCCCATGAGACTGTCAGCTGTTTTCTCAAAAGAGATCTTACAGGCAAGAAGGGGATGGAAAGAAGTATTCCAAGTCATGCAAGGTAAGGACCTACATCCAAGATTGCTCTATCCAGCGAAGCTGTTATTTAGAAAGGGAAGATAAAGTGCTTCTCAGATAAGGTCAAGATAAAGGGGTTCGTCATCACCAAGCCCTTACTATGTGAAATGTTAGAGGGACTTATCTAAGAAAAAGGAGATAATCAAAAATATGAACAGTAAAAAGACAGCAAACTCACAGATATTAATGACCACACCTAAAACAAAAAGCAAAGTAAGCCAACAACTAGAACAGGAGCAGAAGCACAGAAATGGAGATCACATGGAGGGTTGTCAACAGGGGAGTGGGAGGAGGAGAGAAGGGAAAAGGTATAGAGAATAAGTAGCAAAGATGGTAGATAGAAAATAAACAGGGAGAGGGCAAGAATAGTATGGGAAATGTAGAAGCTAAAGAACTTATGACACATGGACATGAACTAAAGGGGGGAACATGGGTGGGAGGGGGTGTGCAGGGTGGAGGGGAATGGAGTGGGGAAATTGGACAACTGTAACAGCATAATCAATAAAATTAAATTAAATTAAATTTTAAAAAACAACAACAACAAAGTGATGAAAAACAAGGACCTTGAACCAAGATTTTTCAATCCAGCAAAGCTATCATTTAGAATGTAAGGACAGATAATGCTTCCCAGAGAAGGTCAAGTTAGAGGAGTTCATCACCACCAAGTTTTTATTATAAGAAATGTTAAAGGGACTTATTTAAGAAAAAGAAGATCAAAATTATGAATAGTAAAATAAAAACAAACAAAACTATCAACAACTGAATTAATAAAGCAAAAACAAACTAAACAAACTTCTAGAAAAGGAACAGAATCAAAGATATGGAGATCATATGGAGGGTTATCAGTGGGGTGGGGGAAGAGGGAGAATGTGGGAAAAGATAGAGGGATTAAGAAGCATAAATGGTAGATACAAAATAGACAGGGGGATGTTAAGAACAGTATAGGAAATGGAGAAGCCAAAGGACTTATATGCACAACCCATGGATATGAACTAAGGAGAGGGGATTGCTGGAGAGATGGGAGGTACCAGGTAGAAGGGGGAAAATGGGAAAAATTGGGACAACTGTAATTGCATAATCAATAAAGTATACTTAGAAAATTAAAAAAAGTACTGCCACATGCACAGTGGTTGCACAATAAATATTTCTGAATTAATAAATAAATGACACATGGAGTAGCAGAACAAGGTGAGAGGTAGACCCTTGACTCTTTGTTTATTGCACTGTCCTCAGAAGAGGAAGAATGTTAACACATACCCATAAAACCCAGTGACAAGTCCAGGTTCAAGTGGAGACTTGTGTTTTGGTAGCAAAGGAAGGTGCAAGTCCACATTATACACACAGCAGGACCTACCAAGGGCAGATTACCAAGACTTCAGGTGATTCCTACACTTTACAAATCCAATGCATCTTGATTATAAACCTGTTTATACACAGGAAAAAGTTATTTTTTACACTCTAACAGTGCCTTTTGTGCACATTTGAACAGAACATACATTAATTTGTTATTTAGAAACTGATTTCCCAGTGTTGCCAAATAAGCTGACTGGAGAGCTGCTCACAATTCTCATATGGGTGAACTGGGAGATCTGCCACCACTTAGCATTCTAAACACTTCTTAGTGCAGACTTATAACCTTCTCCTCCCTGGAAGGGCATTTGAGATCTGGACAGACATGTCATGTGATAAGCATGGCTTGCTCTTTGCTTTTCCTTTATTTGAGGCAGAAATATCTCCTGGCTGGATACCATTGGTTACTTATGCTGGGCATTACATTGAACTTCAGGGAACACAAATGAAACTTTTATAAAACTGTTTATAGAATATGAATGCTAAAAGCCCCATTTATATCTCATATGTGCCAAAGAGCCCACAGCCATGTCAGTGGTGGAGTGCTAATTGAAATTCCATGATCAGTTTTCACACCATCTTCCATCTGTAATGAAAACTGTGTAAAAGGAAACCTGCAGATTACTATCTTCAGACTGGGTTTTCTTTGCTATTACCTTGGATTTATTTGCTATTTTTTTCTTTTCATAATATATGCAATGCCTCTTACCAAGTGATGTTAGCCAATGGGTTTGTCATTATATTATCTTGTTGAATAATAGTGGGAGTTTAAAAAAGAAAATATCCCCAAACCCTTAACCACATCTCTACTGTTTACAGTGCATCAGCCTTTCTGAATATTAATAAGCACAAGCTTATGATCCTAAATTGTACTGATACTTATTCAACCTTTTTTTTTCAGATAGGGTAAATTTGGGAAATTTTGGGTGGCTTCTGGATTGTTCAAGATCGTTTTGAACAATAAGATCATTCAAAATGATCTTATTGGGATTTTTTTCTTGAAATTTCCTGAACTTTGAAAACTTTGGGGGTGGTAATAATAATGAGAAAGGTAGCATATCACACCAGCCTCATGATCTTTGATTTTCAAGCTGAGTGCATATATTCTTTTTATTTAACTGTTGAAGAAACTAAGGATCTGAGCATGACTTAAAACTGGTCAATGGCATAGAAAGGGGCAGAGTGGGACTCACATTCAGATTCTCTAATTCCAGTTGGATGTGCTTACTATCATATTTAAAAGTTCAGCCCTGGCTCATGTGGCTTAGTGGACTGAGTGCTGGACTGTAAAGCAAAGGGTCATTGGTTCAATTCCCAGTCAGGGCACATGCCTGGGTTGAGGGCCTGGTCCCCAACTGGGGGCATGTGACAGGCAACCATACATTGATGTTTCTCTCCCTTTCTTTCCCTCTCCTTTCCCCTCTCTCTAAAAATAAATAAATAAAATATTTTTGAAAAATAATGTTCACCATGCATCTAATGGGCCAGGATGGACTCCTACATTCACTTTATCTTCTCACTAATAGATCTGACTAGTTTGTGTGGGAAAACTTTTAAGGTCAAAGTCTCTGGTGACCCTCCTGCCAATCTTACCCAACATTGCTGACTTGATTTCCAAATTAGAACTTTATTCCTTTGATTTTGGTTTCTTTTTTATAATAAAAGTTCACTGAAGAGATGTCATACATAGTCATCTTCATAGTACTACAAGTAATTCATTGGATTTCTTTCTGTGAGGAGGCTAAAGGAGGACAAGAATAGAAAGACCTTGATGCCTGCATGTGTGTATAGAGATAGTGTCATAGGTGGCTGGCACCAAGGAAAGAAGATAGAATTTTGTGAGAGAGCAACTTTAGTCAGTCATATCCTCTGTCTTATAAATACTATCTGGAGCTGTCATAGCTAGGCGCAGGTAACCAGGTTCTTGGTGATCACAGACAAAGAATTGAACTGAACACACAGAGAGTTTATAACAGAAAGAAAGAAAGAACAGATTTATTAAGTGATAGTACACTCCACAGAACATGGAAGTGGGCCAACTCCAAGCAGAGCCTGACCTTCTGGGTTGGTGAGATTCTATTCTTATAGGACAGATATATCCTGCCTAGTTTTGACAGGCTTTTATTGTGCATGTACAAGTAGTTACTTTACTTTAAAGCTAATGCACATGTGGTCTCCCATGCTTTTCCTTGATTGGACACCAGAGAAGGGGGGTCTCACAATGTTAATTTATTATAATGGCATTATAATGAAGCAGGGGACATGTAGCTTTTTTCTCATGGGTGCATTCATGATTCACCATGATTCAGGGCTTTTTCAGAAAGCAGAAACAACTGGTCGTAGAACAAGGTTTCTGTCCAATACTGATGTCCTTTACCTTATCCCTGGGGCACCTCCAGAATTTCCTCCTTCCTGAATATCTCCTGCCTCAACTACCCCCTTGAGAGACACGGTTTAAAAAATCTTTTTGGGGTTTTTGAAGGGTGAATATTATTCTTCTGTAACCACTTCTGGCTTAGATGGGGCAGTTGTCCCTGACTATCAAGAACCATGAAATTCATGTCCTATTCTATCTAGAGGTTGAAGAGAAACTCCTGAGGCCATCACAGATGCTGTATGTTGGTCAGCTTCAACATCACTCTCATGTATTGGTTGGAAACCCTGGAGCATCATCAATTTGATGTGGAAATGCTTGAGTCTAGAAGATACAAATTTAACAAGTAAATTAAACAAATAAGGTCCTAAAAGTAATAAAAGCAGCAATGTCATTAAGGGGCCTAGAAGGGGTAATAGCCACATTAAACTAGGGAGCCAGGAGGTCAGGGTATCCCTAATTCCTTGGCTCTGTTGATTATACTTAGTTGCCACTCCGCCTGTTCATAAATTTCCCATATGTTAGTTTTAACCATCCAGAGTTATTTACATAAGGTGCAGCAGATTTTACTGATAACAGCACATAGCTCACTTTGTTTTGCTAGAAGATAGTCAAGGGTGAAGCAGTTACCCATGGCTACATGTTCCAGTAAGTCTACTAATCTTGACATTCCAACTGCAGTAGTACAGGTATCTTTGGAGACTCCTTCCATAATTTTAGTGAGTTCCCTTAGGGTAACCTCATGGTAGGCAAAGCCTCCTAAGGTGGTTGCAGTGGTTATAGTGGCAGCAGCTCCAGCCACTTCTAGATCAAAAGCTTATTTTTTTTTTCTGTTGAGAGATTGTCTTCCAGGATCCTGGGTTATGTTTATAATGGTAAGGTCTTGGGATGCAAAGGTCCCTAAGGTACAGTCACCCCCTTGTTTAGAGTTGCTGAGATGTGTATAAGCAATAGCTTCTTGAAGTTCTGAATAATCTGTTAACCAGTTATTAAGAGTCCCACATAGCCAGAGAGGGCCTGGGGGTGTGCAATGACTGTGGCATTGGTGGAGGTATATTTGTTAAGGAGGGCGTATGGCTAGGGGGAAAGGCAATCCTTACGGGTGCCCACATTATTTCCCCAATCTTCCCCTCCTGCCGGAGGTGGTAGAAATTTTGCTAATACCCTTTGAAGGGATTGGTATAGCAAGTCAGTCCTGCTTGAGTGAGTAAGAATAATAACCTCTGAGCAGAAAGGGGTCAAATCTGGGGATGATTCTGTAGGCATTAAGGAGGCTGGATTTAACATATTTTAGGTCTTTACAGTTACTTCAGGGTTGTCCAGAAGGGCCTGATATTTGGTCAGTCTCTTTTGTGTTAGCTGGAGATACCCTTTCATTTCTAATATTCTTTGTACCTGATGTAGAGTTAAGACCTCTAACTTCTACCTGAGAGGTAGTTTAGCACCTTCCTTGGTTAGCATGGATGTGGCTACAACTGCTCTCAAACATGGAAGCCGCCTGGTTGCTACAGTATCCAGTTTTTAAGAGAAATGTGCGACCTGTTGAGGTTCATTCTCTAGTCATTGGACTAAGATCCCTAAAGCTATTCCTTGCTTCTCTGCTGTGTATATAGAGAAAGGCTTGTTTAAGTTGGGGATGCCTAAGGCTGGGGCCTCACCTACGGCCTGGTTGATTTTTTAAAAGGCTGATCACATTCCTTTTCCCATATAATGGGTTTGGTGTCTGGCCCCTTAGTGGCCTTGTACAAAGATTTGGCAATTAGCCCAAAATTGGAGATTCAATCCTACAGAATCCTTCCATACCTAAAAGGAGCAAAGCTGCTGATTAGTAGCAGGGGGAGTTAACTCAGTGATGGCTTTAATTCTCTCCTATGATAATTGCCTAGACCCAGGAGTCAAAATATACCCTAAATAATTTACATTTTGTTTGCTAATCTGAGTAGTCTTCTTTGATATCCAATATCCTCTTTCAGCTAAGAAATTCAGGATCTGGATGATATTTTGATTAGAAGCCTCCTTGGTGGGGCTGCAGATTAATATATCATCAATATACTGTAAAATGGTTCCTCCTTGTAACTACAGCTCTCTGAGACCCTTTCCTAATACCCTAGCAAAAGATGGGGACTGTCTCTGAACCCTTGAGGCAATACAGCCCAAGTGTATTGCTGATGTATCATTGTCTTTGGATCAGTCCATTGAAAAGCAAACACTGAGAGTCAGTATGCAAAGGGATGCAGAAAAAAGCATCTTTCAAGTCTAACACTGAATACCACTGTGCATCATCAGGTTAATTACTATTGGATGTAAAGGGACTACTGCTTCATTGACTAATCTGAAATCTTGGACTACTCTATCCTCTCCAGTGGGTTTTGCCACCAGTAAGATGGGGGCATTGCAAGGAGAGTAACAAGGAACTATTAGCCCATGTTGTATAAATTTAGTCATGATAGGCTGTAACCCCTCCAAAACCTCTCATTTAATAGGACACTGCTTCCTGTGAGGGTAATCTGATCTGGGCTTTAATTGGATTTTAATTGGTAATTCAGTCTTTGCTCTACCCAGAATCCCTGACTCCCAAACTAGTGGGTTTACTGAATCCAGAACTGAACTTGGGATTTCCTCCTGGTTTTGGTTACTACTGATTATCATGACCTTACTTGACTCAAGTGGCTCTTCAGAGAACAACAAGACAGTTCCCAGTTGGGCTAAAAGGTCCTGGTCTAATGAAGGTATAGGGCACTGAGGAACAATGAAAAAGGAGTGCTTAAATATTTGACTCTCAAATTGGCTACTGATTAGGGAATGTATAGAAATATTTCCTTTGAAACATTCAAGCATATTTTAACTGATTTGGAGGAAAGATTTACAGAGTAAGAGTTGAGGACAGAGTAAGTTGCCCCAGTATCAACAAGAAAGTTGATTTTTCTCTCCTGCCAGAGTTACCTGAGACTCCTCAGTAGAGATGAGAATATGAATATTCCTTGGGGCCAACCTGTTCCCCAGGCATCCTCAGTACTCAAGGCTAGCCATTACCTTGGGTGATGACACTCCCCACTCTGGGAAATGGGGCAGTCTACTTTTCAATGCCAGGGGTCCGAACTGACATTTTTCCATGGAGGACAGGGTCCAGGAGGTTGTCGAGTGCAGTTCTTTGTCCAGTGTCTAGGGTGCTTGCACTTATAACAGTTCTCATCCTTTCACCCTGATTCATTTGAAGCCTCCTGGAGCTACCCTGATGGGGCTGGTGTCTGCTAATAGCACTACTAAAAGACTAGTACAAGGAGCTCAACTTGATTCTCCCTTTCCTTCTTTCCCTGTTTTCTTTCCTCCAAATACCTAATGTTAAAGACAAAAAAAAAAAAAAAAAGCCATATCCATGAATGGGTCTCTAGACCCATTCAATGCCTTTGATCAATGCCTTTGATTTTTGGATATTTACTTTGTATTCTGATGTTTTGCCAAATTCATTTATTAGGTCGAGCAGTTTTTTGGCAGACTCTGTAGAATTTTCTGTGTACACTATCATGTCATCTGCAAACAGTGACAGTTTTGTTACCCCTTTTCCAATTTGCATGCTTTTCAATCCCTTTCTTCTCCAATTGCTGTGTCTAAAACTTCCAATACTATGTTGAATAATATTAGTGAAAGTGGACAGTCTTGCCTTGTTCCTGATCTTAGTGAAAAAGATTTTAGTTTTTGCCCATTGAGTATGATGTTGGCTGTAGGTCTCTCATATATTGCCTTTATTATGTTGAGGAATGCTCCCTCAATTCCCACTTTCCTGAATGTTTTTATCAAAAATGGTTGTTGTACCTTATCAAATGCTTTTTCTGCATCTATTGATATGATCATGTGATTTTTGTCTTTGTTTTTGTTTATGTGATGTATTACATTTACTGATTTGCGTATGTTGAACCATCCTTGCATCCCTGGGATGAATGCCACTTGGTCATGACGTATGATTTTTTTTAATTAAATTTTATTTTAATTGTTGTTCTTATACAGTTTTCTGTTTTCTACTCCCATCCCGTCCCTCCGCCCCAGCCCTCCCCAGCTCCCTTCCATTTCCACCCCCCCCTAGCTTTTGTCCATATGTCTTTCATACTTGTTGCTCTAATCCCTTCCCCTTTTCCCTGGATATTCCTATCCCTCTCCTCTCT
>PVKU01012350.1:0-35960 GCA_004027475.1 Anoura caudifer
ACCAAGCCCTTATTACATGAAATATTAAAGGGACTTATCTAAGAAAAAGAAGATAAAAAATATGACAGTAAAAAGACAGCAAACTCACAGTTATTAACAACCACACCTAAAACAAAAGCAAACTAAGCCAACAGCTAGAACAGGAACAGAAACACAGAAATGGAGATCACATGGAGGGTTAGCAACAGGGGAGTGGAAGAAGGAGAGAGGGGGAAATGGTACAGAGAATAAGTAGCATAGATGGTAGGTAGAAAATAGACAGGGGGAGGGCAAGAATAGTGTGGGAAATGTAGAAGCTAAAGAACTTATGACACATGGACATGAATTAAAGGGGGGGAATGTGGGTGGGAGGGGGTGTGCAGGGTGGAGGGAAATGGTGGGGAAGAAATGATACACTGTAATAGCATAATCAATAAAATATAATTTTAAAAAATTATTATAAAATAATATATTGTATAATTTAACATATAAAACACAACCTATATTTCATATATTATAATTTATAATAATGATTTATAAATATATAAAATATATTATAATTTACAATAATAATTTGTAATATATAAAATATATTATATTAATATAATATAGGTAATTACATTAATTTATAATAATTTGCAATATAAAATATATTACATAAAATACATAAAATATATTACATATACTATGATATGTAATTATATTAATTTATAATAATTTACAATATAATATATTATATTGTATATAATATATAATATATATTGTAAAATATATAAAAATATATAAATTATATTTTCCAAAATATATGCATATATTATACTACATATATCATGAGATATATAACATATACCAAGAAGTCTGTCCAGAGAGTATCCACTCATGCAATACAAAAAATGGACACATTTAGTGAAGAAAATACAAGATACAAGAAACATTGTACATAAGACAATGACACCTCAGTCCTCTTCAAAGTAGGTATCTTGGCACCTCACACAGTTCTCCTAGGATCTCTTCCACTGTTCAAAACATTCGGCAAAATCTTTTGTTGGAATCGCCGTCAACTGCCCTATTGTATTTCCCTGAATCTTATTGATGGCCTAAAATCTCCTCCCTTTTAAAGGTGATTTTAATTTTAGAAAAAGCCAGAATTCACAGGGTGCCAAATCTGGGCTATAGGGGGGCTGAGTCACCTGGATGATTTGATGTTTCACAAAAAAATCTCTCAGGAGACATAATGTATGAGTGGGTGCGTTGTCATGATAAAACTGCCAATCACCAGTTGCCTATAGCTGTGGCTATTTACATTCTGGTACATCTCTGAACTGATGAAGAACATTGAGGTAGCACCCCTTAATTTTCTGTCCTAGAGGGGTGTACTTGTGATGGACAACACTTTCCCAAAGAATACAGTTAACATGGTCTTGATCTTGCTGCGACTTGGTTGCACTTTCTTTGGGCATGGAGAATTATGCAATTTCCATTGGGATTACTGGGCCTTCATTAATGGATCATAGCCATAGACACATGATTCATCTCCTGTTATGATCTTTTTGAAGAAATCTGGTTCATTGGAAGTGGTTTGAATCAAGTCATTAGCAACTGCAGTATGATGTTCCTTCTGTTCTGGTAGCAGAAGCTGCAGAATGAATTTTGTCACAAAACATTTCATGCCAAGATTTTTTGTTGAAATCTCAAACACTGTAGTTTTTGGAATCCCCAGGTCAGCTTCTAGTTCTCAGACTGTTGGTCAGTCACTGATCTTTGTTGATTACAGCCCATAGACACTTAACATTCTTAGGTATTCTGTTTGTTGCAGGCCTTCCAGTCTGTGGATCACTTTCAACAGATTCTTGACCATCTTTGCATCATCCCTGAAAGCCTTCTGAATCAACCGAATAGTTTCCACGGAGGAATGATGATCAAGCTTAACACAAAATTTGATGCAGATTCATCCTCTACCTGCTCAGTCATTTTGAATGGGATGGCCAAACAGTACACATGCTTACTCAATGGCATCTACCGCCCCCACTGACTAGTATGAAGTTGTCATTGTTCACACATGCGCATTCCAGTCCACTCTCCTCTGCTCCCAGGTTACATGAATGTTGTGCAAATTGTTCTTGGTATATTAACAATGGCTGGATTTTCTAGGTAGACCTTGTATGTCTTATTTAGAAATTTGTTGATTTATATATTAATTTGTCACTTGCCAGTTCTTAAAATTCTTAAATCTTTTGAATGTTATCTTCTATGTATGGATTTTTCAGGAAAGTACAACCATGGCTTCCATTAAATTTTCAAGTGGTTCTAACATTGGCAGGGTCTACACAAGATACAGATGGAGTCTCCTATAACATATGCCTAAATATTTAAAACATCCATCAAACTTTGTTCTCCTACCTTGAAAAGTGTTCCTTTGCAAAATGACCTGGAAAATCAGGTTTGCAATTAGGATTCTTGGACTCCTGTGAGTTCCCAACCTCAGGTGGCGACACAGGGAAAGCTGGTCCCCAGTCCTCAGCCCATTGCCACATCTCCTTCTCTTTCTGCCCCTAGCAACCTTCTTCACTGTGAAATGCCTGGACATGGAGAACTATTCATACCCAGCTGCAGGCTTGGAGTTGTACAGACAGAGAATTCTGGGATCCTGGCTATCCTGAGTAAGCACGGTCCAGGGAAGAAAGTTCTAAGTGGCTATGTGTCCAACCTAGCACTGGGAGGTAATAATCCAGGCTTATTCCTGTGAGATGTGGGACTCCTTTCAGGAATAACTTTGGCTCAAGGATTACCTTGGTTCTGGTTGCGATTTCCTGACAACTGTATTGCAGTCTGCAGCTTTCTTAGCCCACCCTCCTCCTTTGCCTTCTCCTTCACAGATCAGGTCTGTATCATCATCTGAATGCTTTCTGCACCTCCTGTGCTGTCCCCCCTTTATCCTTTACAAGTATTCTCCCCAACTCTCCTGCACATCTAATCTCATCTTGGTATCCACTTCTTGGAGGGCCTGAACCATAGTTATTGTGAATATAAATATCTGGATTGTCCAGGATGGTTTAGATTTAAATGTTTAGTCACATTATCCTTTTAAAAAATTAATCCCAAGGAATCTTATCCAGACCCACACTTTTTGAAAAAAAATTTATTTTGAAATAATTATAGTCAACAGCAATTGCAAAAATAGTAGCAAGTCCCATGTATGTATCCCTTACCTTTCTTCCTCCAATGGTTACATCTTATGTAGCTTCACCCCATGGATCCTAAAACCAACTACATGCTGATGATTCTCCATTTTATTTCTAACCCAGACCTTTCTCCCCTGAGCTTTAGATGCATCTATTCTTACCCACTCCCCTACTCTGTATTTCCACCTGAATGTCAAACAGTAGTTTCAGATTTAACATGTCCAAATAGAACCCTTGATCGCTGGCTTCCCTCATTTGTGTCTTCTTTATCTTAATAAATGGCACTACCTTTTATATTTAAAGAATAATACTTATTATGAATAATATTCCTATTGATATTTATCCATAATAAGTCACACTTTTCACAATAAGTAATTAGTAAATAGTAAACAAGTTGGATGTTTGTTTATTTTACTTCAGTCTTTATTTCCAAACTGTAAATCACAGTACAGGAATCAGCATTTCAACAGGAACAAGTGTCAGACCTCACATTCAGTTAATACATATTTAATAAATTAATGAGCAAACCGCAGACAGTGAGTGAAACCATGAATACATATATGCAATGGGCTTGCATCAGTTTTGAGGTCCAATCTGTGCAAAACCTTCGACACTTTATGTCCAACCCCCAGAAGCCTTATTTAAAAATATAAATACCTTTCAATATCAAGATAACATAATATACACTTATTATATGGCTGGCTAAATCCTTCACTGCATTTAATTCACCATACTTACTCTTTTTTTTATTACCTCCATACACATTGTGTGAGTTTCTGCATGTATGTTTATATACATTCTTACTATTCAGGTTCATAAATTATCCTTGATAAGAGGAACTATATATGACTGACCCATATGCACAAGAGGAAATGCTTCATTTCTCAAGAGGAGTCTTCTGTACATTCTGCCACCTCCCTGTTCCATGCAGTTTACCCATAGTGGGACATAGTGGATATAAAAACTGGAATAACCTTGGCTCATAATTTATTGACCTACTGTGTGCATAACAAGTGGGATTTAATGATAATGTTCTGGGCTATTTTTGTTAAAACCAGACTTTGAATCCTTCACTTGAAAGCTTCTAGAGTGTTTTTCTTTTTCTTTTTTTTAAAAATTATTTTATTGTTGTTCAGTTACAGGTGTCTGCATTTCTACTCCTATACTTGGCCCCCACCCCAGCCAAACCAACCTCCTGTCCTTGCTTCACACCCCCCTTGGTTTTCTCCATGTGTCTTTTTATAGTAGTACCTGAAAACCATTCCTCCCATTGCCCCTCCTTCCTCTCTGGTTATTGTTAGACTGTTCTTAATTTCAATGTCTCTGGTCATATTTTATTTGCTTTTTTCTTTTGTTGTTTATGTTCCACTTAAAGGTGAGATCATGCAGTATTTGTCCCTCACTGCCTGGCTTATTTCACTTGGCATAATGCTCTCCAGTTCCATCCAAGCTGTCACAAAAGGTAAAAGCTCCTTCTTTCTCTCTGTTTTGTAGTATACCGTTGTATAAATGTACCTGAGTTTTTTGATCCACTCATTTATTCATGGGCATCTGGATTTCTTCCAGCACTTGGCTAATGTAAATTGTGCTGCTGTGAACATTGGGGTGCACAGGTGTTTTTGGATTGGTGTTTTAGGGCTCTTAGGATATAATCCCAGCAGTGGTATTGCTGGGTCAAAAGGCAGATCCATTTTTAGCTTTTGGAGGAAATTCCATACTTTTTTTCCACAGTGGCTACACCAGTCTACATTCCCATCAACATTGCACTAGGCTTACCTTTCTCCACATCCTCTCCAACACTTGTTTGTTGATTTGTTTAGGAGGACCATTCTGACCCCTGTGAAGTGGTTTCTCATTGAGGTTTTAATTTGCATCTCTCCAATGGCTAGTGATGCTGAGCATCTTTTCATATGTCTCTGGGCCCTGTTCATGGTTTTTTTTGCCCTTTGTGTGTGTGTGTGTGTGTGTGTGTGTGTGTGCATTTTATAAATTTTTAATGTGAATTATTCTCTTTTCTTTTAAAAAATATTTTATTGGTGTTTAAGTACAGTTTTCTGCCTTTCCTCCCCACCCAGCCCAACCTCCCAGCCCTCCCCAACTCCCTGCTGTTTCCATCCCCCCATTATTGTCCACATGTCCTTTATAATTGTTCCTGCAAACCCTTCACAATTTTCCCCTATAATCCCCTCCCCTCTCCCCTCTGGTCACTGTCAGCCTGTTCCCAATTTCAATGTCTTTGATTATATTTTGCTTGCTTGTTTGTTTTGTTGATTAGATTCCCTAAAAAGGTGACATCATACAGCATTTGCTTTTACTGCCTGCCTTATTTCACTTAGCATAATACTTTCCAGTTCCACCCATGCTGTTACAAAGGGTAAAAACTCCTTCTTTCTTTCAGCTGCATAAAATTCATTTGTGTAAATGTACCATAGTTTTTTGTTCCACTCATGTACTTATGGGCACCTAGGTTACTTCCAGCACTTGGCTATGGTAAATTGTGCTGTTATGAACATTGGAGTGCATAGGTTCTTTTGGATTGGTGTTTCAGGGTTCTTAAGATATAATTGTAGTGGTGGAATTGCTGGGTCAAAAGGAAGATCCATTTTTAGTTTTTTGAGGCAATTCCATACTGTTTTCCATAGTGACTGCACCAGTCTGCAATCCCACCAGCAGTGCACTAGGGTTCTCTTTTCTCCACAACCTTTCCAACACTTGTTTGTTGCTTTGCTTATGATGGCCATTCTGACTGGTGTGAAGTGATATCTCAGTGTGGTTTTAATTTGCATCTCTCTGATAGCTAGCAATGCTGAGCATCTTTTCATATGTCTGTGGACCCTCTGTATGTCTTCTTGGAGAAGTGTCTGTTCAAGTCCTTTGCCCATTTTTTAATTTTTTTGCCTTTCTGGAGTGGAGTAATATGAGTTCTTTATATATTTTGGAGATCAAACCCTTGTCTGAGGTATCATTGGCAAATATGTTTTCAGACATGGTTGGTTCTGTTTTCATTTAAATGCTGTTTTCTTTAGCCATGCAGAAGCTTTTTAATTTGGTGAGGTCCCATTTATTTATTCTTTCCATTATGCCCCTTGCCCTGGGGAACATATCAGCAAAGATTGGTGTGTGGAATGTCTAAGATTTTCCTCTAGGATTTTTATGGTGTCACGACTTGTATTTAAGTTTTTTATCCACCTTGCATCTATTTTTGTGTGTGGTGTAAGTTGCTGATTGAGTTTCATTTTTTTTGCATGTAGCTGTCCAGATCTCCAAACACCATTTGTTGAAGAGGCTATTTTTACTCCATTTTATGCTGCTGCCCACTTTGTCAAATATTAATAGACCGTAGAGACCTGGGTTTATTTCTGGGCTCTCTGTTTTCTTCCATTGGTGTACATGCCTGTTCTTATGCCCATACCAGGTTGTTTTTATTACAATGGCCTTGTAATACAGTTTGATATCAGGTGTGGTGGTCACTCCTACTTTGCTCTTCTTTCTCAAAATTGCTGCAGCTATTCAGGATCATTTATGGTTCCATATAAATTTCTGAAATGTTTGTTTTATATATGTGAAATATGTCATTGGTACTTTAATAGGTATTGCATTGAATTGATAAATTGTTTTAGGTAGTATGGCCATTTCGATGATGTTAATTCTTCCGATCCATAAACATGGTATACGTTTCCATTTGTTTGTGTCTTCCTTAAATTCTTTCATTAGTGTTGTGTAGTTTTCTGAGTACAGGTCTTTTACCTCCTTAGTTAGGGTTATTCCTAGATACTTTATTTTTCTTGTTGCTATAATGGGATTTTTCCCTGATTTCTGTTGCTGATATTTCATTGTTGTTGTACAAAAATGCCTTTGATTTCTGGATATTGACTTTGTATCCCACCATTTTGCCCAATTCACTTACTAGGGTGAGGAGTTTTTTGCTGGAGCCTATAGGATTTACTATGTGCACTATCATGTCATCTGCAAACAAGGACACTTTTGCTTCCTCATTTCCAATTTGGATGCCTTTTATTTCTTTTTCTTGTCTGATTGCTGTAGCTAGGACTTCCAGTACTATATTGAATAAAAGTAGTGAAAATAGGCATCCTTGTCTTGTTTCTTATCTTAGTGGGAAAGCTCTAAGTTTTTTTCCCACTGAGTATAATGTTGGCTGTAGGATTCTCATATATGGTCTTTATTATGTTGAGGAATGCTCCCTCTATTCCCACTGTGCTGAGTGTTTTTATCATAAATGGGTGCTGTGCCTTATCAAATGCTTTTTCCACATCTATTGATATGATCATGTGATTTTTGTCTTTGCTTTTGTTTATGTGATGTATTACATTTATTGATTTGCAAATATTGTACCATCCTTGCATCCATGGAATGAATCCCACTTGGTCATAGTGTATGATCTTTTTAATGTATTGCTGGATGCTGTTTGACAATATTTTGTTGGGGATTTTAGTGTCTATGTTCCTCAGCAATATTGGCCTGAAGTTTTCTTTCTTTGTTGTGTCTTTATCTGATTTTGGGATTAGGATGATGCTGTCTTCATAAAAAGAGTTTGGGAGTCTTCCATCTTCCTGAAGATTTTGGAATAATCTGTGAAGGATAGGGTTTAGCTCTTCCTTAAATGCTTTGTAGAATTCTTCTGTGAAGCTCTCTGGTCCAGGGTTTTGTGTTTTGTAAGCTTTCTGATTACTGCTTCAATTTAATCTGCTGTTATTGGTCTGTTCAGGCTTTCTGCTTCTTCTTCATTCAGTTCTGGAAGATTATGTTTTTCTAGAAATTTGTCCATTTCACCTAGGTTTTCAAATTTTTCGGCATACAGTTTTTCATAGCAATTTCTTACAATCCTTTCTATTTCTGTGCTGTCAGTTGTAATTTCTCCTCTTTAATTTCTGATAGTGTTTATTTAGGTCCTCTCTCTTTTTTCTTGATGACTCTGCTAAGGGCTTGTTGATTTTGTTTATCTTTTCAAAGAACCAGCTCCTGGATTCATTGATCCTTAGAATTGTGCTTTTAGTCTCTATGTTCTTTAATTCTGCTCCGATCTTGGTTATTTCCTTCCTTCTCCTTGCTCTGGGCTGTCTTTGTTGTTGTTCCTCAAGTTCTTGTAGGTGTAGGGTTAGTTTGTTTGTTTGGAAATGTTTCTATCTTTTTTGCGTAAGCCTGTATCAGTATGAACTTCCCTGTGAGGACTGCCTTCACTGTATCCCATAAGTTTTGGATTTATTGTGAGATCATTTTTGTTTGTTTCCAAAAATTTTTTATTTCTTCCCTAATATCATTCTTGATCCATTCATTGTTTAATAACATGCTATTCATTCTCCATGAGTTTGAGTGTTTTTGGATTTTTTCCTTGAGGTTGGTTTCTAGTTTCCCTCCCTTGTGGTTGGAGAAAATGCTTGATATAATTTCAATTTTCTTAAATTTGTTGAGGCTTGTTTTGTATCCTATCATGTGGTCTATCTTTGAAAATGTTCCATGTGCTTTTGGAAAGAATGTGCATTTAGTTTCTTTGGGATGAATGGCTCTCTATATATCAGAGTCCATTTCATATAGGGCATTGTTCAATGCCACAATATCTGTGTTGATATTTTGTTTGGAAGATCTGTCCTTTTTTGACAGTAGGATGGTAAAATCCCCTACTATAATTGTGGTGCTATCAATATCTTTCTTGAAGTCCTCCAAGATTTTCTTTATGTATTTGGATGCTCCTATGTTGGGTTCCTATATATTTACAATGTTTTTGTGTTCTTGGTAGATTCTTCCCTTGAATAGTATGAAGTGACCTTGTGGGTCCCTCTTTATGACACTTTTTTTGAACTCTATTTTGTCTGATATGAGTATTGCTACCCTGGCTTTTTTTTTCCTGTTTATTTGCTTGGAATATTAGTTTCTAGCCCTTCACCTTCAGTCTGTGTAGCTCTTTTGTTCTGAGGTGGGTCTCTTGTAGGCAGCATGTTTGTGGGTCATGCTTTCTTACGCATTCAGCTATTTTATGTATTTTGATTGGTGCATTTAATCCATTTACATTTAAGTTTATAATTGATAGGTACTTATTCATTGCCATTTTTTGTACCTGTGTTCCTCTCCTCTCTGTTTTTCTTTCTGTTCTTAAAGCAGACCCTTTAGCATTTCTTGCAGTGCTGGTTTGGAGGAGGTATATTCTTTGAGGCTTCTTTTTTCTGGGAAGCTCCTTATTTGGCCTTCCATTTTAATTTAGAACCTTGCTGGATAAAGTAGTCTTGGTTGCAGGTCTCTGGTTTTCATTACTTGGAACATTTCTTGCCATTCCCTTCTGGCTTGTAGTGTTTCCATTGAGAAGTCAGCTGCTAGCCTTAGCGGGACTCCCTTGTATGTTACTTCATGTTTCTCCCTTGCTGTCTTTAAGGTTCTCTCTTTGTCTTAGAATTTTGCCATTTTAATTATGGTGTGTCTTGAAGTGGGCCTCTTTGGGTGCCTCTTGATTGGGACTCTCTGTGTTTCTTGGATTTGTGTGACTTTTTCTCTGATCAAATTATGGAAGTTTTCCATCATTACTTTTTAAAACAGGTTTTCTATCCCTTGCTCTTCTTCTTCTCCTTCTGGTATCCCTATTATAAGGATATTATTACATTTCATAGTGTCTTGCATTTCTCTTAATCCCTCTTCATTCTTCCTGAGCCTCTTTTCCTTTTCTTGCTCTTTTTTGGTGTTTTTTTCTACCTTGTCCTCCAGCTTGCTGATCTGATCCTCTGCTTCATCGAGCCTGCTTTTGATTCCTTCTACTGTGTTCTTCAGTTCAGAAATTGTATTCTTCATTTCCTCTTGGGCCTTCTTAATAATTTCTATATCCTTTTTCATGTTGATATAGTCTGCAGTGAGTTCATTGTAGTTTCCCTGTAGTTTTCTGGTAACTATCTGTGAGCTCATTGGGCTTCCTGATAACCATTGCTTTGAACTCAATATCTGATAGTTGATTTACCTCTATTTCATTTAGCATTCTTTCTGAGGCTTCTTCGTTCCCTTTCATTTGGGGATTGTTTCTTTGTCTCCCCATTCTTTGTGAGACTCTTCTTGTTAACTTCTGCTTCTTAAATTGATGTGTTCTGACTCTCTGGGTTTCTGGTGTGAACTTCTATGGTAGAAGACCTGTGAGATTCAGGGTTGCAGTTTCCTTGATCTCTTGAGCTTGCTGGTCTTGGGCTGTCATTTATGTTCCTCTGTGTTTATAGTTGTGTTTTGATTGGTCTTGGTTTCTTTCATCGGAGGGTCCTTCCCTCCAGCTGGTTAACTGAGGGTTGTTCCATCCACCGCATCTTGTATTCTGTTGTGCAGGTGTGGACAGGTCGTGTTGAAGCTGATTCTTCTGTGTTTGCAAGGTTTTGGGGCTTCTCTCTCCCTCTTGTTCAGTTGTTTGTTGTGGATAATTTCTCCACCATTTAGTTGTATTTCCAGATTGGTCCTGGATTGAGGTTAGTGTTACTTCCACTCCCTCCTTCACTGTTTTTCCTTGTTACTTGTTGGTGGTTCCTTTGTTGGTGGGTTTCCTCTTCCAGCAGGTATATTGGTGCTCACAGCTCCCACCTAGTCTTTTTTGTGATCAGTTGGATGGGGAAGGAAAAATGGTTTAGGGAAACGGGAGTGTATTCTATGGTATTTAAAGTACCAACCCATAGAGAAGAGATTGGAGATCCTTTGGATACGTATAGTGTCAACCATTATATCTCACCCAACCAGCCACTTTTTAGAAAGAGTGGGGAAAAAATGAAACTCTTGTTAGTGGGGAGGAAGAATTGTGAGTTGGATCTAGAAAGCAGTGGGTTTGTGGGAGGTCAGTAAAGTAAGATTAAAGGATAGAAAATAGGTGTAGTGTGCAAGAGAATAGAATTAGCCACCACAGTAATAAAGTTCAGCAAATAGTTAAGTGAGCTAAGATGTGGGAGGGGTGCTGTGTAGCATTTACAATTGTATGGAACATCAATTATTTACAGTAGTAATGGAGCCCAATCATATGCCAGAATCTATGTGATCTGAATAAAAAGAATAAGAAGTACAAGACCTATTGTAGTGTGCTGTTGGAACACAAGTGTAGTGAAACCTGGAAAATTAAAAATTAAAACCTATGAGAGTACCATGGAAACCAAACAATGTAGTTTAACAAATCAAGTGAAGAAGACTAAACAGAAAGAAGAGAAATTAAAAAAATACTAGTAAAATAAAAGATGTAAGAATAATAAAAAATGATAGTAATACAAATATACAATAACTTGCAAGTTCTCTGATATAGCAACATGAAATTCATCTCACTGTCTCAGTTGGTGGGATGACCCCTCTTTGGGTCTAACTCCAGTCCTTTCACAGCTCCAGGTTTTATTGTCTTAGTTGTGGGAATTTAAAAAAAAAAGGAAGGAGGGAAGAAGGAATAAAAAAGGAAAGGAAGCAAGGAAGAATAAATTTAAAAAGAATGAAGGAAAGAAAGGAAGACTAAATTTAAAAAAATTTTTTTAAAAAGCCTTCTGCTGGCTTTAAACTGCCAAGCCAGTTCTCCTGGTCTTCCTGGCTGCAGTAGGCTGAGAAGGGATTGGTTTTGCTTTTCTCCCTTCCTGAGCTGCACTCTTTGCAGTTGTGCAGCCTCCAACCCAGTTCCTGAGTTCACTGCTGGACCTCTTCTCCTTCTGAGCCCAGTCTATGCCTTCAGTCCACCAGTTGCACTGTCCTTGAGGTGCACCAATTAGGGGAAAATCATACACCACCTTCTTGCTCTTTGCTGTTCTAGATGCTAGTGACTCTCAGAGTCTCTTCGGGGTAGTTCAGCCTTCCACACTGAGTTAAGTCTTTCTGGGGATTGCTGACTGCCTGAGCCCTACAGCTCTTCTCTGTGAGGGTGTCTCCACCTTCCTTTTAGAAAGCCAGTTGGCCCTGGGGGCTCTGCTGTGGCTGCCAGGATGCAGGCACACGGCTTCTCTGCTGCTGCACCCAGGGTGCTGGGGTTCATTGTGAGGTGGCTCTGGGCAGCAGGGTCAGGTGTGTTCTGCCCCTGAGGCTGTGAGTGTGAGCACTTGGCCTCCTTGCTGCTGCAGTGGGAGTCTACTGCTGCAGCTGGGAGTTAGGGGCACTGGAGGTGGGGCAGCTGCTGTGGGAGAATTCCCTAAATAGTCAATGAGTGCCCCCTTTTTTTCTTTTTCTTTTTGAAAAATTCCTCCTATTCAAGCCTGACACTCCAAACAAGCTCCTGGCCTCTCAAACAGCCCAATTCTCCTACCAGAACAGGGACTATCCAGGTCAGGGTCCATCACTGCCCAACTCTTCCCAGCCAGTACAGCCAGTGTCCACAGTCTCAGTGGGTGCACACTGCCCCTGTGTGTTTGGCACTTTGTCCTTATTCCCCCACTGTGACTTCAAGCATCCAGGTCCCTCCTGGTGCTGCTCAAACCTTGTTTGGCAGGGGAACTGTTGACTGGGCTCTCTCCCAAGAATCCTGCAGCAGACACAGTGGGCTCCGGGACTGGGGCTGCAGCTGCATAGTCCCCGTTCTGGTCCCAGGGACCTTATTGTCCTGAAGCACTCTCCTTATTGTCTGATTTTTCAATGTTCTCTACAATTTTTGGTCTCTAATCTTCACATATGTTGGGATACTGTTGGTTGTTTACCCTGTTCCTCATAAGATCGGCTAGGTGTTTCACCCATGCATGGGGGAAGTGGACTCTGCTCCCACCTATCTTGCCACCATCTTCCCTCCTAGAGTGTTTTTCTGATGCTCATGTTAGTGTGTGCCTGTGTCTGTGTACCTGTTTGCCTATCTGTGTATGAGAAGAGAGGAACATGGGGAGAAGCTCAAGTAAGTGCATTTTGTATTCTTTATTAATCACAAACATGTTTCCTTTTTTAGCAAAGCCAGGCTGGTTTATCCAACACTTGTCTGAAAAAAGTTGCTGTTTATATTAAATCCCAACTGCAAGGTCAAAACAAGCCTGAACTCACAATAACTATGTTTACAAAAGCAAAGACCATTGAAGACTGGGCAAGGAGGAATGTGTTAGCTCTGTTGCACAATTACAATTAGCACATATTCTTTATAACATTTAAAAACAAATATTAAGTGCTTTAATGAAATCAGTATTAATCTGAAAAGATTAATGTTTGGGGGAATGTGACAGTGCTCTTCCCACAGCCTGTCTTGAGGTCTAAACAACAAGCTATAAAGGTGGTTGCTAACTGTAATGTGGGTTATGGACTCCTTAGAAATCTAATGAAAGCTACAAACCCAAGCCTTCTCCCCAGCAGGGGAAAAAGATCATCTCCACAATTTGCGTATGATTTCAATACTTTCCCTGACCATCTGAAAGCCACGTGTGAGTCCCAGATTAAGAACCCCATTTCTAAAGGAAATATAACATGTAACCATGATTGAAAGAAAAATAAAACTCATAGAGTTTTAACTCTTTAAAGGTACTAGAAATAACTTAGTATATACTCTTATTTTCTAGATATGGACAGAGGTGTGGAGAGAGTATGACTTACTAAAATTCACATCAGTCTATGACAGAGTTAGGAATTTGTGTGATATTTTCATTCTGTTTCTTAGAAGCAGACCCTGAAACAATAATTGGTTGGAAAGTGATTTATTAAGGAGGTTCTCCCCAGGGGAGACTGGCAAGGAGATGGAGGGGAAAGGACAGAGAAAAACAGGAGGTCAAGCAAGGGTGCCCTCTCAGGTAAACACTTACAGAGGGGTCCCTTTGGAAATCAGAGTATAAGTCAAACCCAAGAAATGGGTGGGCTTTTATACCTGCACACCTTTCATCACTGGTTGAGAGACAGATAAAAATGAACTCTCAGGAACAAGTAGTCCACAGGCAGCAGTACTCTAAAAGAAGAACTGCACATGTCAGGGCTCAGAAATGGTAAAAGGAACTCCAAAGCTGCCAGGTGGGAGGCAGCTGATGTGACAGACCCAAGCTTTGTAGACCTATGCTGCTGTTTCCAAAAGAGATGCATGTTGACTTTTTGGTGAGTGACTCGATGCTTGCTCTCACAGGATTAAAGATTAATAGATGCGTACTATTTTTTTAAATTATTGTTTTAAAGCATGATGAATATTCCCAGACCTCTAAATGTAAGCCTTGTGCAGAGTAACACCAACCACAGAAACTGCTATGTAGCATGTTCCTTCTGAAGGTTCCACTATGCATCCTGGGAATTCTACTCCCTGTTCTACAAAGCTGTCATAAACTCTGCTCTGAGTACCCCCACCCTCCACTTTACATATGCCTCAAGCAAGGGCCAGATAGGTTTGCTCTGTTTCTGCAGAGCACTTGTAGGGTTGAAATCCCCTCTTTTCTCCTGAGCATTGTGGAGAGACATGTACACACATGCTTCTTAGTCTTGAAAAATCTCCCCTGAGCCAATGAAAATAAATTTTTTTTAAATTACATAATAAAATCCTGAAGACCGAAACTACAACATTGGTGATCCTGCTCCAGGTTTACAAACTGCTGTGGGGGAAAAAAGATCAACAGTCCGATAGAGATATGTAGAGGCAACAGTAATGAAAAAGCAGTTGAGAGACTGAATATACTAATGGACAATGGCCAGATCAGACATAAAAGTGGAACTCTAATCCACAGTCTGCAGCAACCTATCCAGGAAGTCAAACCAAAACTGCTATGGCCATTGGTCTAAAACAGCCAGGACTTAATCACTAACTGAGAGCTTCTCTAATTTATTCTGCAGCATCAAACTTGTGACCAACCAGAAAAGGCCACAAATGATCCACTAACCTATCATATATGATGCTGGCTGCTAGTTAGCCTGCCTCCAACTTCCCCAGGCCAACAGCCTCTAATCAGGGTCCAAGAAAACTGAAGCCTTTCTTTTTCCCCTATAAAGTGTTCCCACTTCTCCTGCCTTTGAGTCTCTGACAAATGCTAGGGATGGTGGCTGACTCCCTTTCTCTGTCAAGTTCTGAATAATCTTTAATTGTCATTTGGCTAGTTGTTATTTATTTCCACATAGTTTATAGATAAAATACAAACAGCCAATAAATGTGTGTGTCAGAGGGTGGGGAGCTAATTGTAGCTAATTTTTTAAAACCATGTAATAAGCTGGTAGAGGCATGGAAATGGTGGCTGCAACCTCTGGGCTGGAATGAACTGCTTTCTTAGTAGAGGCAGGGGAGCTAAGCCAGAGCCATGGTCAGTACAGTGGTAGCAGTTAGACTGACCATTGCTGCTGCAGGATTTGCAGGCTGTTATGTTCTGCAAGCCATGAAGCATATGGGGCCTCAAGTCAAACAAGTTTTTCAAAGTCTACCAAAATCTATGAGACTTCCTAAACATTTCTAACAATTTTTTGTTCCCTGTATATGAACCCTAGAACTACACTTGAAGAGGGCCTTCAGTGGTGGCTATTACAGAGGTGGGTTCAAATTCAAAATGATGAAAAAAGAAGCAGTATTAATATCAGGTGTAGGCCCTTCTGCCAATAAAGTAAGAATAAGAGATACTCATCAATGAATTATGCTTTTAAATCACCCAGACAAGGGAGGATCTCCTTATTTAGTAGCCAAAAATCAATGAAGCTAAAGATTTACTAGAAGATTAAGCTAAAAAAATGAAGTAAATGTATGATCAATTTTAAGTTTTTGCTAGTTATGTATTCAAGTACCAGATTTTTATAAAATGTCCTGAAGCTACAAATTTTAAAAGTGATTTAGCACAAACTAAGCCAAAGCCTTGGCACAAGTTTGTTTAAATTTGAGGATTTTAATTCAGATTATGGAATATTTAGAGTGCTCAGTAATTATGGATAAATAATACCATTTAAACAGAAATATTATTTATTACTGTGGGCTAGCTCAGGACATGGCCCCTCCACCTCAGAGAACAGATGGCTGCCTGGCCAGCAGCCATAAGGAATGAGGAAAACAGTATCTCAAGGCCCCTGTTTTCATCACAAACCTGTAGCATTTTCACATGCTGTTGCATCTTCTTCCCTGCTGCTACTGCTCCCTCCCAACCTTATAAGAAGCACTAAGGCTGGAGGTGGGGCAGGTGCCATCTCTCCTGCCCCACTTGCTGCCATAGAGCAACCCCCTAATGTGAGTGATAAATGGCATGTCCACAGCATGTTCACATCTGCTGGTCCTCCGTGTGATTTTTTCAGAATATCACTGTTGTGAGTGTATGTTCCTGATACAATCTTTCCTATTACTCAGCTTGGCAACTGCTTGGCTTGCTGCTTGCTGAACAACCCAGCACCAAGGAAGAGACAAGAGTAACACTCAGTAGCTATGCTATTCACTCACTCACCTTTTATTGAATGCAGGTTCACTCAAAGTAGAATATCAACATACATTAATATCCTACTCACACTCTAACAATCTAAGAGAAATATAACACACACACAGAGCAATCAATAGGGAATAACAAATCTGAGACCAGACTCTCAGTATGCAGGTCCAGGAGAGAGCATGGTGGGCAAGGGAGTCATCAGCATCTTGCAAGGAAGAATCTCCAGATTCTTCCCTGTTACCCAGGTGGGCAACAGGGCAGATGAAGTCCTTAGTTAAGCAGGGCAGAGCCTCCAGCAGCTTATCCCAAGGGAGATCAGCATGGCATGGAGCAGCACTCTGGTGTGTGGAGCTTGGCTGTCTCAGCAGTGGCTTAAAGCCTGCCTGAGTTATATCTGTTAGAGTGGTGTACTCCACCCTTCTGGGTCTCTTGATAATGTCTTGGCACCACTGATAGCAAGTGTGGAATTTGCTTGGGAGCCTATCTATCGATAGCCTTGCTCTGCAGACATGGCTGTTCTGGTCACATGTGCAGATATCTTAGGTGTATCTCCTTGCTAGATAAGTCTAGCATGGTTAGGTAGTTTCCCTCTTGACCCAAAGTGTCATGACTGACTGACAACCATTTTGGTTGACATGAGTGACTCCACTTTGTTTTTTTTAAATATATTTTATTGATTATGCTATTACAGTTGTCCCATTTCCCCCCTTCATTTCTCTCCACACTCCACACCCTTTCTCACCCACATTCGCCCCCTTTAGGTCATGTCCATGTGTCATAAGTTCTTTAGCTTCTACATTTCCCGCACTATTCTTGCCTTCCCCTGTCTATTTTCTTTCCACCATCTATGCTGCTTATTCTCTGTACCTTTCCCCCTCTCTCCTCCTTCTACTCCCCTGTTGCTAACCCTCCATGTGATCTCCATTTCTGTGTTTCTGTTCCTGTTCTAGCTGTTGGCTTAGTTTGCTTTTGTTTTAGGCATGGTTGTTAATAACTGTGAGTTTGCTTCTTTTTACTGTCATATTTTTTATCTTATTTTTCTTAGATAAGTCCCTTTAACATTTCATGTAATAAGGGCTTGGTGATGATGAACTCCTTTAACTTGACTTTATTTGAGAAGCACTTTATCTGCTCTTCCATTCTAAATGAAAGCTTTGCTGGATAGAGCAATCTTGAATGTAGGTCCTTGCCTTTTATGACTTGAAAGACTTCTTTCCAGCCCCTTCTTGCCTGGAAGGTCTCTTTTGAGAAATCAGCTGACAGTCTGATGGGAACTCCTTTGTAGGTGACTCTGCCTTTATCCCTTGCTGCTTCTAGAATTCTCTCCTTCATTTTAATTTTGGCTAATGTAATTATGATGTGCCTTGGTGTGTTCCTCCTTGGGTCCACCTTCTTTGGGACTCTCTGAGTTTCCTGGACTTCCTGGTAGTCTATTTCCTTTGCCAGGTTGGGGAAGTTCTCCTTTATTATTTGTTCAAATAACTTTTCCCCTTGTTGCTCTTCCTCTTCCCCTTCTGGTACCCCTATAATTTGGATGTTGGGACGTTTAAAGATGTCCTGGAGGTTCCTAAGCCTCTCCTCATTTTTTTTGAATACTTGTTTCTTCATTCTTTTCTGATTGGATGTTTCTTTCTTCCTTCTGGTCCACTCCATTGATTTGAGTCCCAGTTTTCCTCCCATCACTATTGGTTCCTTGTGTGTTTTCCTTCATTTCACTTATTGTAGGTTTCATTTGTTCATCTAATTTGTGACCAAATTAAACCAATTCTGTGAGCATCCTGATCACCAGTGCTTTGATCTGTGCATCTGATAGGTTGGCTATCTCTTCGTTGCTTAGATGAATTGGGGCTGGGGCTTTGATCTGTTCTCCGGTTTGAGCCATTTTTTTTGTTCATTTTTGGTCTGGTTCACCTGTTATGTAGTGAAGGGTAGAGCCTTAGGTGTTCACCAGGGCGGGGCAGCCCAGTCGCTGCATTATGACAATGTATGTGGGGGCGGGGTCCAAGAAGGAACAATGGCACTTGCTTCACTCTCTCTCGGATTCCAGTCCCTTCCACCGCTTCCCCTTTGCCAGGATTTTCTGCGCACGAATGTGGGACCACCTGGTCATCCAGCAGCCTTGCACAGGCTCACTGGGTCTGCAGAGTTACCACCCCGTGCCTGGGGTCTGCTAGCTGCCACCTGTGTGCCTGGGGTCTTCTAGCCGCTGCCTGTATACCTGGGATCTGCTATCCACTGCCTGCACACCTGGGTCCGACAACCTCCACTTTTTCCTGCCATGACTCCACCCCTGTTATTAGTCTGGATGAATAGTTGTCGGACTTCCATACAGTTCAATTTTCTATCAGCTCTGGTTGTTTTCTTGTTTCTAAATCTTTGTTGTCCTTAATTTTGGTTGTGCAAGGAGGCACAGTGTGTCCACCTATGCCTCCATCTTGGAGGGAAGCTGTCCATTTGTTTTATACACTTTATGCTACCTGACTAGACCAATGACATTTTAGTGGTCCTGCTCTTGACAGTCATGAACACTTAAGCAGTTTCCCAGTTTGGAGCTCCTATGTTACAATTACTCATTTAACAAATAATTTGGTACTTACTTTAAGACAAAGTGAACATGAAAGTGTCTAAGGAACCACAGTCTAATGGGATACTGATAAGCTGGCAATCAAAATACAATGTAATAAATATTATGATGGAATTAGCATAAGTTGTTATAGTAGACTCATTTCATTGGGAAGAAAGTTTGTCAAGGTACAGAGAGCTGGCTCAGCTGCTTGGAACTGTGAATCTAAAAGTGAAATTAGCCACACCTTTGACCTAAAAAATGATATAGGTATGTATATATCACTGAGAGAATTCAGATTTCATACATTATAAACTTAATAAAAATGCAAATTAAAACAATGGAACTTATTTATTTATTTATTATTGTTGTTCAAGTACAGTCATCTCCATTTTTCTTTGACCACGTTCTCCTACCCCACCCACCCCTACCTTCTACCCTCAACCTACCACCCTTTGGCTTTGTCCATGTGTCCTTTGTATATGTTCTTTGATGACCCTTATCCTTCTTTCCCCTGTTATTTCTCTCCTCCCTCCTCTCTGGTTACTGTCAGTTTGTTCTTTATTTTAATGTCTCTGATTGTATTTTGCTTGCTTTTTTGTTTTTGTTGATTAGTTTCCACTTATAAGTAAGATCATATGGTATTTATCTTTCACCACCTGGCTTATTTCACTTGGCATAATACTCTCCAGTTCTGTCCATTCTGTTGCAAAGGGTAGGAGCTCCTTCTCTCTTTCTGTTGTGTAGTATTCCACTGTATAAATGTACCATAATTTTCTGATCCATTCATTTACTGATGGGCACTGAGGTTTCTTCCAGTACTTGGCTATTGTAAATTGTGCTACTATGAATATTGGGATGCATAGAGGTTCTTTTGAATTGGTATTTTAGGATCCTAAGGGTATAATCCCAGCAATGGTATTGCTGGGTCAAAAGGCAGTTCCATTTTTAGTTTTTGAGGAAATTCCATACTATTTTCCATAGTGGTTGCACTAGTGTACATTCCCCCCAACAGTGTACTAGGGTTCCCTTTTCCCCACAAAGTCTCCAACATTTGTTGTTTGTTGATTTGGTTATGATGGTCATTCTGACCCCTCTGAAGTGGTATCTCATTGTGGTTTTAATTTGCATCTCTCTGATGGCTAGTGATGCTGAGCATCCTTTCATATGTCTCTGGACCCTCTGTATATCCTCCTTGGAGAAGCATCTGTTCAGGTCCTTTGTCCATTTTTTAATTGGATTGTTTGTCTTCCTGGAGTGGAGTCATGTAAATTCTTTCTATATTTTGGAGCTCAAACCCTTGTCCGAGTTATTATTGGCACATATATTTACCCACATGGTTGGTTCCCTTTTCATTTTGCTGATGTAAAACAATGAACTTTTTTTTTTTGCTTGATTTAGAGGACTGTTTGAAAGCATTCAGCAAAAGGTAAAAATGTGCATGCCCTTAAACATCATTCCAGTTCTATCAACTCATTTTGCAGGAATTGTCTCATACATGCACAAAGTTATGTACAAAGATGTTTATTCTTTAAATTTTTGTATCAATAAACATCCAAAAAGGGAATGGATAAAATATAATAGATCTTGCAATGCAATTCTGTGAGAGCATCCAAAAAAATAAAATGTTAGTAACAAAGAGATGGCAGTAATAGATGATAGAGCAAAAAAGGCAAATCATATGTTTTAGTACCATTTTGTGAGTAAAAGTGTATGTGCATGGGCACATCTTTCTGTTTTCATCCCAAAAGTGGGGCTGGAGAATGAGAGAGGTGTTTTTACTTTATACATTTCTCATTGTTCATGGTTTTATGAAGATCATGTATTACCTTGGTAATAGAAAATTTAAAATGAAAACAATCAGCTGCGAAATGAGTGGTTTGCACGAAATGTGGTTCTGAACACGTTATTCACTCTATCACCTATTTTCTCACTTCTCTGAGTATTGTGGCTGAGTTATGTAGAATAAGGTATGAGCAGTGATAATAGCTTTGATTCCTGAAACAATAGCCAAGATAATGAGGAGCCCATTTTACTGACAATGTCCAGCCACACCTGTTGGAGAAAAGATAAGCATCGATGCAGGTGCAGGAACAATCACCTCTCATTTATCTGCCATTGTCCATGAATAAGCCAATCTACACTGGTGAACTTTCCAAAATAATAGAAGCTTACCATCTGTTTAAAGTTCCAACTTAAAAAAAATTAACCATTTTTTGAGGAAAGTCTTTCCTAAATGGATTTTGCAAATCTTACTTTTCAGGAAAAAAAAAAGTATAATGATTACAATATAAGTAATTCCTAATAATTTGGGGTATAGTTCTGACACTGAGCCCTGGAATGTGAGATTTCAGGGCTCTATCTTGAACAGCCTGAAATGGATGGGGAAGCTGTCCTCTACTTTCAATCATCCCTATTATTTTCAATTTCTTTCTGATTTGAAGTTTTCTGCCTCTTCTCTCACTTTCAGCTATTTGTATTAGAAAATATACCCATTGAATCCTGCCCTGTCTGGGGGAGATCCCAACTATTGTTCAGACCTCATTTCATTTGATGTTCCATTCCGAAGTGGCGCCAGAGTACAGATTTGGGTAAATATAGTCCCCTAGGTGATCCTAAGAAGTACCATGAAGGTGTGAGGGAAGGAGGAAAGGAAAGGCAGCCAGCAAAGGTGTTAATGAGCAGGTTGTGTGGGCAACAGGAACTAAAAATCTCTCTGGGGACCTTTGCAGACACAGTGGGAACATACCTTATTATTGTCCAACTGAGAAGTGAGGAAACTGGAGTATATTTATTCACCAACTACTATCCTTTTTTGTTTCTCTTGTTTGTAGATTTTTGGGGATTGAGAGTGGGAGAAAATCAGATCTTTAGTACTTTGGGTCTGCATTTTGGCTGGGCCAGGCAATGACCTCAGATAGAAAGACACAAGAATGGGCTAAAATAACAGAAGAACAGCACCAAAAGAGTCAACCACACCTTCCCACAACTCCATGAAATCAACAATATAATCCCATTTTTCAGAGCTGTTAAATGAGGCTAAGATAGCTTAAGCTACTAGCCCAGGGTCACATAACCAGTGATGGAGCTAGGACCCTAACCTAGTTTTAACTAGCTCCAAAGTCTTCTTTGTGACTGGCTGTCACAAATAGCTGCTGTGCATCCAGGGGCCTCTTGGAACCCTTCTAAATTGTCATCATCTGAGAAATCAGCTGACCCAGATTATTAGGTCTGTAACTTTACCTTGTTTCCTGAAGTATCCTTGTGCCTAGAACAGTACCTAGCATGACATGTGATAGGCATTCATGAATAAATGAGGCTAAAGGAAATTCTGAAAATGTCTTCAGTGGTCTAAGTGCAGGTATTGATCAGGCCTTGGGACATTATAGTTCATTGCCTAGAGATGAAGCTGCTCACTACTAGGTGCACAATTCATGTGCGCATTCATTCATTTGGATATTTATTGAGTGCCTTTTATATATAAAGCACCATGCTAAATGCCAAGTTTCCAGTTGACAGGAAAACATACATGAGCCTACCTCCATGGAATTCACAGTCTACAGGAGGGGACAGGCATTCATCAAAAGAATCATACAAACCACATCTGAAAAAGCCTCCTGTTCACCTTTAATTTATAGGAAAATGAGGACAAAGGAACATATTAGATGAAACCAGAGAATGGTTGGCAATATCCAGACCATGGGAAACCCTATAGGACAAACAATCTACCTCCTCAAGAAATAAATTGTCATAACAGAAAACAAAGAGAGATGGAAAAAGAGACCCATATATTAAAAGAGATTTAAAAGACATATCGGTTAATTGAAATATGTGACTCATTTAAGTCTTCATTCAAACAAACTGTAAAAATTATAACATCTGTGAGATTACTGGACATTTGGAACTAACTGCATATTTGCTATTAAAGGATTATTGTTCTTATATTAGGTGTGATGAATTCTAGTTATGTTTAGAGAAAAGATAATTTTTTGGTAAGAGATACATACTGAAATATTTACAGATAAAATATGATGACTTGAATTTGCTTCAAAAAAAAAAAAAGGAGTGGACAGAGGCTATGGATAAAACAAGAATACTCATGAGTTGATAAAATGTTGAAGCTAGTGAGAGCAGTTTGGGACTTAATGATACTATGCTGTTTATTTTCACATGTTTAATGTTTCCCACAGCAAGAAGTTTATAGAAAGGATCACACAAATATTTCATTGCAGACTGAGATACATGTTAGAAGGACCAAGTACAGGGAACCATAAAAAACTACAACAGGTGGGCCTGATAAATGAGGAGGACAAAGAAGTTTTCCTTGATTAGAAAGGGTAGTATTTACTTTTTCAAACTGTTCTTTTTATTTAAAAATATCATTTTTGGCAATACATTGCTAAAGGCATTTTTCTTTTCCTTTTTTTGTAGAAAACTGTACAAAGTATATAATACTAAGCAAGGATATTTTTCTTTTACCTCTAGATGTGTTTATCATCATTTCTAACTTGAAATTTGTCAGTCTGAGTAAGAAACAGAGGTGGATACAAGGATGTCATTGTCCTAATAAAATCTGTGTCCAAATATTCATCCCACTGTTAAATAATTACTGAAATACCTTGTGAAAAGAAGGTTAAGAGATTTTAGATTATGTCTGTAAATTCTTTGAAGATCATCCTATCTAAAGGTATAGACTGTGTCCCTTACCCTTGAATCCAGATAAGCTTGTGACTGCTTCTATCTAAAGAGTACTGTGAATGTGATGATGCATGACTTCTAAGGTCAGAAAAGTCCAAGTATCTTCACCTGTTCTTCTTGGGCCACCCACTTTGGGTGTCCTGAAGCTTTTATGCTGTGAGGAAGCCCTAGCTATGTGGGAAGCACACATGTAGGTGCTCCGATTGACAGCTCCAGCTGAAGTTCCAACCTAGTGGGCATCAACTACCAAACCTGTGATAAAGATTCCTTAAATGATCCAGCCCCCAGTTCTTAAGCCACCCTTGGTAATTAAGTCATTGCAGCTAGAACTCCATACATCATGAAACAGAGACAAGGCATGCCCATTGTGTCTTGTTTGTGGGCATAAAAAAATTATTTCACGCCACTAAATTTGGGGATGGTTTGTTACACAGCAATTTAAAGAAGAGAGGGCCAGCAGGAGCACTGGTAAACATATATTCTTAGAAGTAATGAGAAGGCCAGGGATGAACCTGGGGTTGAGGGAGGTGAGGGAATTATTAACAGCAAACTATTGATTCCACAGGGAATCAAAGAATATCCAGATATAAACCATGATTCTCTTATTCTGTTACAATCCCATTCATTCCCTAGGCCACTTCCAAAGCTGGACAACACTCTAAGTATTTCAAAAGAAAAGACATGTAATAAGGAACATTCATGCTCTTAAAATCTGTGAAGAGCAGGATATTGGGAGTCAGAGGCTGCTGCAGGACCACACACCACTGCAGCAGCAGGCTAGAAAATTATGTTTACTGCTGCTCTCACAAGTGTCAACAGCACCATCCCCTGCACACATCACTGCAAACACGGACATCAGAGGCTGCTCATCAGCTACCGACTCTGCAGAAAGGTGGCCTCCACATCCCTCTCACTACCCAAATTTTATAAGAACAGTTCTCACCATCAAAACCTGAATCTAGAATTCTAGCTGCAAAGGAGCCTGGAAAGGCTAGGGAGTCTAGTTTTTAAACATCTAGTTTAGAAAGCCAACTGAGGGTGCCCCCATGATCACATGGCTCATCAGGTAGTTGAATGTGAGCCATATGGTCAAGGGTGCACCCTCAGCTGGCCTTACAACTCACCATGGCATTAAGTGATATTTAGTGAAGTTGTTCTGATCACCTTCCAAATTTCAAGCTCTTAAAAAAGCAAGAATACTCTTTTTTTAATCCTTACTCAAGAATATGATTATTGATTTTAGAGAGAGATGAAGGAGGAAAGGGAAAGAGAGAGAGAAAAACATTGATATGAAAGGGAAAAATCAATTGGCTGCCTCCAGTATGTGCCCTGACCAGGGAATGAACATGCAACTTAGGTATGTATCCTGACCAGGAATTGAACCCACAACATTTTGGTATATGAATTAATGCTCCAACCAACTGAGCCACCAAGCCAGGGCAAAAGTATGAATACTCTTAAGTTGCTGTTAACGTGCATGTGATAATAATGTGGCTCATAGTGAGAACACATCAATGCCCCGCAAATGCTCACAGGTGTATCCAACATTTTGGCATTTCTGGGCCATGCTGGAAGAAGAAGGGTTGTCTTGGGCTACACATTAAATACACAAATACTAACAAAAACTGATGAGCAAAAAAAAAGGTTTTAAGTAAAATTATGATTTTGTGTTGGGCTGCATTCATAGCCATCCCTGGCCACATGTGGCCCACAGGCTGTGGGCTGGACACCCCAAGGAGATAAAGACTTTCTCTTTGTATGGCAGAGTTATTACATAGGATCAGCATACCTTACATTTCTGCTTCATGAAATAACAACCCCTGAAAGCTCTAATAAGATGCACTCAACCTCTGGCAAGATCTTAGTGGCTTTATGAGGCAGTTAGAGCTCAATCTTGGTTCCCTGAGTTCTGTCCAAACTCCAGTATGTCTCTCCAACTCAGTCCCATGCTAGAATATGGGCAACACTTTCAAACAGCATTGTGTCTCAGCAAAGAGGTAATTAAAATTTCCTTTTGCCCACTACAATTCTCAATGTCTTCAGTAACTTTGAATGAAACCATTTATCAAATTGTTTGGTTTCAGTTCTTCTAAAATCTAACTCTGAGACAAGAACTTGGGAGCAAGTAATTATTTATTTGGGAGATGATTCCAGGAAATATTGTGAGGAAGCAAGAAAGTGAGGGAAGGGAAAGAACCAATACAGGATGTTAATGAGCAGACCAATGCTGTGAACAACTGGGATTAAATCCTACTAGGACTTCTGGGAGACTATTTCAAACACACCTCAGGGTTGTCCCACACAAGGAAATCTGGGGCATTTATTCATGAACTCTCATCTATAATTTGTTGAGGGATGCTCATGGGAACATTTGCTATCCAGCACTTCCTGCTTGTAGGTCAAGAATGTCCTATGACCACAGGAAGAGACTTGAGTGTTTGAGGTAGAAAGCCATCAGCCTATATAAGAAGAGTTTAATCAAGCTACAGGTGACTTCTATTGTAGGCCATGGGATGTGGGGAGAGCATTAACATCATCTGTGACAAAAACCACTCATCATGTACAAAGGATCCTTAATAAAATTGTCAGCTGATTTCTCATCAGAAACCATGAAGACTAGAAGGCTGTAGTATTGGTGGGGGAACTCAAGAGTTGGAAAACTTTAGTTTTAAGTAATAGTTAATAAGCTTAGTAATTAATGTATGTAAAAAGCTAGTGTTTCAGGAACTGACAGTATGACCTACCCTGACTCCAGGAGACCAAAAAGGAATTCCACCTTTGTGGCCCAGAACTATAAACAATCAAGTTGGTATCTGAGCCACTGTGCTCCTGAGAGACATCTTCACCACCTAGGACATGGATAAAGAATCACTGGTCAACAGATGAAAGAATGCTGGAGCTTTTAGCTGATTAACCTTTTCTCTGAATTCCAAATACTTACCTATACTATTCTTCTCCTTACAAAAAGGGTCAGTTTGAAATGAAATGTAAGATAGTCTTTTAAGGTACATAACCCACCATCTTCACAGATCACCAGCTATCTGAATAAAGCATCCATAAAATTCAATCCCTGTCTCTGCTTATTGGTTCTGGTGGTGACAGGCAGCATGAAAAAATGCCGACTTTTCTATTTTCACATTCTGGTGACTCCATTCCAGGACAGATTTCGGGACTCTCCAATAAGTCTGGATATTTGGTGGGGTTCCCAAGTGATGCCTGCCCTGGGGTGCAGATTTGGAGACTCCCTAGCAGCTACCAAGCGATTTCTTTTTCTCTGATTCTCGGCACCCACCATCACTGTCACTTTCAACTGAATCACAACACTTTCTGGTTCAGGATTGCAGTCTTGGGTTAGTTAAGGTGCCTTCTGGTTTACAGAGCTCTGTCTGGTAAAAAGGTGTGGTCTGGTTTAATTAAGTTGCCTTCTTGTTTGTATGATATTAGAGAGCTCTGTATGATAGGATGGGGGGAATCTTCCATTCTGGGAAACAGCCCTTTGGGGACAGTTTTGACTGATTGGTCAACCTACACTTTTAAACCTATGACTGAAAGAAAACGTTTTTTTATTGTAATACTGTTTGACTTATGTATAACCTGTACTTAGGAGAACACTGGCCACTGAATAGGTCTTTATTCATTCTTTTTGAATGAGTCTTTAAATTACTATACTATACTGCAACTGTTACGGAAAATAATTTGGAAAATAATGACTCTGGCACGATTCAGGGTAACGGAGTGAGGCTTTATTACATGTATGGACCCAGAGGAGGCAGTCTCCAAATTCTGGGCCCTGAACCTTGGCTGAGCAGGGCTTTTATTGCTCTCTGGATGCCCTATCCTACGTGGCAAAAGCAGGAGGCACAGAAAGCTGATGCAAAAGTAATTCTAGCCTTGAGGTGTCCTTATTGGAAGCTGGGTGTACAGAAGCCAAAGCAGAAATTATGACTACCTAACCGAAACCAGATGGTTTGGCGGTTTCTAAGTAACCTAAACAAAACTCTTTCCCAGTTCCCAGTTCTTCTTCTGGGTCACTTTGTCCTAGTTGACTTTTCTTCTACATTCCCCCCTTTTGATGCTGAGACATATTATTATTCTCAGTATCAATAGCTAAATTTGGGGTTACTGTCTACTTGGGGTAGTCTAATATAATGGTGTCTCTGGAGAGAAAGGATTTTTGCTGTTGCCTTTCTAGTAACTGTAGTCTCTATCTGTTGGACTAAAGTCCAAAGCAAGCATGGACCAACTGTAATAGCTAGGAACAATAATAATAAAGGGCCTATTACTGGGGCTAAAAGTGAATACATGATAGATTGCCACCAAGGGGTGGATGCCCAAGGTTGGTCCTGGTTCTTAATCTTGTTCTGGATATCCTGGAGTTTGTGGATATTTTCTCCTACCAAAGCTGTGGGGACCTGTACTCTGGTGAAACCGCATGGAATCTCCTCCCTCTGGCAAGATTTATAATCATATAAAGGGCAATGGACAAAGGTCTCATCTTCTTGTAACTACTTCCAGCTGGACATGGACATCGTCTTACCTACCCTTGAGTCAGGGGTGCCCTGAAAGGGAGGGGTGCAGCACAGAGGGAGTCCTTCCTGTAAGGGGAAGGACTTTACAGAATCCTGGTCAGTTGGCAGTCACCAGGAAGTCACAGGCTTGGTGTCCAAAGGCTGGCATTACTGGACAGTTGGCATTCTGGTCAGGTCGTATTCTGGAGGAGATAGATTTGAAAAGACAGTTGGAAGCACAATTAAATCATAACCACTAAATGACCAAGGCAGGGTCTTAGGTAAAGAAATGGCTCATCTGGAGGAAGGTGTGCAAGGCATGTTACACCTATCGAAACCTCTTGTGGCCCAGTATACTTCACTGGGGCTGAGGGGACTATATTGGGATTTCCTCCTTTCACATATCTGGGCCCTTTCCGTCCAAGCCATCAAGACAGAAAAGGGCGAATTAGTTCTAAAGTGAAACCCACAGACTGCCCCAACCCTTCACCAACACAACCACTTAGTTCAGCCAAACCATTGAGCCTCACGGGGCAACGATGAAAATGGGCTTCTCAAGTAAGGCCTATATTGCAACCAATCACCCAGGTAATGAGGTCATAGGCATACAACCTATGAAAACAGAAGAACACACAGGTTAATTCATACAACAATCCCCAAAACAGTCTCTGTGGCTGTGAGATGGTCCTTTGGGAAGACACTCAGTTGCAAGGTCCTTCCTGCCTGTAATTGCACATCTTTGGTGACATTACAGACCCAGTTTCAACTTTCAAATGAAAGGAAACTTCCAAGACAGCTGCGCCATTCTGATGTCTGATACTGAGCTTTGTGATTTTCCTTAAATCACAATTTTTCTCCTTAAAATCACCCTCATTGTTATTACAGGGACTACTTTGGGTCCTGTTTTTAATTTTGACTGTTTGTTTGCATAAACACACCAAGAGCAGCCTAGATCACCTATGATCTTTAAGTCTGCTTTGCTGGAACTCACACAGGGAACCCTCAGATTGATTTCTCAGTCTGCCCCTCGGGGCACAGAAGCAGAGCCACACATCTGCCATCTGGCTTCACCTGTACCAGTCGTTGCACTCAAATCCTTGAGCCTTCCATTGTGCCTACAGGTTTCTTTTTAGCCATCTTTCAGGAAAGCAACCTTCGTTCCTTCCCTGGAAAGACTGGCACAAACCACACAGCCAACCAAAGTACCAGGCTTTTTCTCGTGGGCTTTAGCTAGCTATGCAAGTCAATCCCAGTTCCTCGGGGCTTTCTGGTGACAACCAGAACCCATACATGCCTCCTTCAGGCGTGACATTCCAGTCAAAGTCTTGGTTAACAGAACCACTATTAACAACTAGTCTTATTGGTTTTATGCAAAGAAACCTTATGTCATCAATCACTCCATCAGAATGCCAAATTCTGGAGGGATCGGGTAGGGAGAAAAATACAAAGTGTCAAGGAAAATCCTTTTCCTTCTAATATCACCAAAATTGCATCTCTATGCCTTATACATTCTATTACTAACACCACATAATTCTTTCTCAAAACTTTCACTTTTCCGTTTATCTTTACAGTTTCCCACAGACCTTCTGCAATGTTCACAAACCTTCTGCAACGTTCACAAACTTTCTAATCTTTTTTTTCCTTGTTCACTTTCCTATAGATTATGAAGTTTCAACCTTCCCTGGAATCCTCAATTTCCTTTTCAGAGCAGATACAGAGCAAAATCTGAAACAATACACAGGTAGAAGCATTCTCTTGCACCAATGCGTCCATTGGTGCCTCTCAGAGACATGCTCTTTCACCTCAGACTGAAACACATCAGCCCCAAATGGCCCTTCCTCGGTCGCAAGTGACAAGGGCATTCTCCCCAACTGGTTACAGGCAACCTTAAATTGGGTCTTACACATACAGGATTCTGCTCAGAAACACTTCCCTACTGAAACCACATTCCCATAATGCCAGAAAAAGTGCAGTTGAGGTTTCCTTTCTTCCAGGTTTAAAACTTTCACATCCTTTATACATATTCTTACACATCCAGATTTTTTAACCATTATTTACTTTTAATCCTAGTTTCTTTCCCACACTGGGAAGGACTATACTTAAACTTAGTATGCGGCAGCAAAAAAATCCCTAGCACCACTGGTACCTTCTACTAAAAGTCCCTAAATTTGCAGGCACATCTTGCAGTTTTCCTAAAGCTTAGACCTTGCAAACACCTTATCTCCATTAAAGACCTTCAGAACCAGAGCCATCTGTGTCCTTGTCCAGCTAGGAGGCTGGTTAGAACATGTGAACAGTCTCCTGTCCCAAGGTTAGCTCATCTGCCTCCTGTAGGAGGATTACTATGGCTACTATCGCCCTCAAGCAAGGGGGGGGGGCAATCCTGCCACAACATTGTCTAGCTACTTGGACAGATAGGCTACAGGCTTGTGCCAAGGTCCTACAAGCTGGGTTAGAACTTCAAGGGCTATTTTCCCTTTTCTCATGGGAAAACAGGGAGAACAGCTTGTCAGGGTTGGGCAGGCCGAGGGCTGGAGCTCTGATCAGGAGTTCTTTTAGTCTTTCAAAGGCATTCTGCTGCTCTGGTCCCCAGTTGAATGGGGCAGTCTTGGCCCCCCTTAGGGCCTGGTACAGTGGTTTAGCTATTTCTGTGTACCCTGGAATCCATATTCGGCTGAATCCAGCTGTCCCTAAAAATTCCTGAAGCTGTTTTCTGCTCATGGGTCTGGTTTGCTGACTGATTACAGCCCTTCTTTCAGTTCCTAATGTCCTTCAACTGCTCGGAGATCCTGCATGGGGCGATATCCAGACTCGTCTGGCTCTTATCAAGGGGAGCGGTGTGTTCCACTGTGACAGGCAGGGGACCAGTATCCCTATCCTGGCTCCCTTGGGTATGTGGTACTGCCTGAGACAGCAAGGCTGCGCCCCTGGTTTCAAATCTATGATTACTGGAGTGCAGCCAGTGGCAAGTCCTGGTGGATTTCCTTCTGCCCATATGCTCCCCACGTTTCCTCCCCTTACAGCACAGACAAACAAAGGGTTTCAGGGCTCTCTCACTCACCTGCCTGGCCTCTTCTCTCACAAGGAACTTAGGTCTGTCTTAGCTAAGGCTGCCTGCGTAGAGTCCAGGGTAGCTTCCCAGCCATTATGCTGTATGACAGATGGAGGAACCACAGGTTAGGGCCCACTCATGCTCCGTAGGCTGATGCCCATGGAGCCACAAACACATTCATTCTCTTTCACACACACACACAATTTTGCAGAGTTTATTACTTTTCCCTCCCCAAGAAAGGGAAATCTGGCCCGGATATCTGATGCCACTAGGGCCTGAGTTCCCTCCTGAGAGAGAGAAACCTGGTCCGGATGTCTGAGGCCACTGGGGCCTGAGAGGGTGATCAGAACCTCTTTTCTGGTCTTGGGTCTGGTTCCCAGGGCACTTACCGATTCAGCGCCTTCCAGACAAGCCTCAGTCTGCTTTCCCCACCTGCCCAAGTTGAAGGACAGCTTGGAACCCCAGGCGGCGGTGAGCCACAGCTTTCCAGGACCCGAAATCACCGGGGCACGTGCTTCCCTCCAGCTGCTGGCTCGCCCCGTCAGTCCCAACCACCTTCACTGGAGGCAAACAGCCTGCTTGCGTGAGTCATTTCCTGGTCAGGGAACCAAAATGTTACAGAAAATAATTCAGAAAATAATGACTCTGGCGCGATTCGGGGTAACGGAGTGAGGCTTTATTACACGTATGGACCCAGAGGAGGCAGTCTCCAAATTCTGGGCCCTGAACCTTGGCTGAGCAGGGCTTTTATCGCTCTCTGGATGCCCTATCCTACGTGGCAAAAGCAGGAGGTACAGAAACTGATGCAAAAATAATTCTAGCCTTGAGGTGTCCTTATCGGAAGCTGGGTGTACAGAAGCCAAAGCAGAAATTATGACTACCTAACCGAAACCAGACGGTTTGGCAGTTTCTAACTAACCTAAACAAAACTCTTTCCCAGTTCCCAGTTCTTCTTCTGGGTCACTTTGTCCTAGTTGACTTTTCTTCTACACAACTAGAGTTGTTTTATCAAAGATCAAGGAAGTGGAACAAAATGCCTTACATATAAACTGCTATGAGATTACATAATAAAAATGCAGGATTAAAAGGAAATAGGTTAATGGTTCAAAAGAAAGGGAATTTACCTATTGCAGATAGCAGAAGCTCAGAGGTAAGGTACCAGGAAGATCTAGATATTATGGCTGCTGTAAGCATGGTCAAGGTCCCCATAGCCCCTCCATCCGTGGGGGATCTTCTTCTTTACTCAGCTGAGGAAGCTGGAGGAAGTTAGCCTGAACTTCTCTGAATGTGTCAAGGAATGAAATCTGGTGGAGGACAATCCCCTACCAGGGCAGGGCAATACCCTTTGTGAAGACTTCCAGTGGCTTTTCCAGTTTCAGTATATGTTCAAAATGCTAAAGAAAAAATTGTCAATGAGGAATTCTATATCTGGCAAAATTATTCTTCCAAACTGAAGGGGAAATTAAGACATTCCCAGTTAAACAAAACTGAGAGAGTTCATTGCTAGCAGATCAGTTTACAAGAAATTCTAAAGTGAGGTTTTCAGACTTCAGTGAAAGGAAGGACAAGCCTAGCTAAGGTAATTAGATAGATAAATAACCTAAGTGTCCATTGAAAGATGAATGGATAAAGATATAAAAAGATAAAATATTGCCCTTTGCAACAACACGAATGTATCCTCAGAGTATTATGCTACATAAAATAAATCAGACAGAAAAAGACAAAAACCATATGATTTAACTCATATGTAATAAAAAACAAAAAAGAAACAAATGAACAAACAAAACAAAACAAACTTGTGGATATAGACAACAAGCTGATGGTTACCAGAAATGAAGTGGGGTGGTAGGAGAGGAAAATGGGTAAAGTGGGCCAGATATATGGTGATGGACAGACTAGACTTTTGGTGGTAATCTTGCTATAGTGTTACAGATAGCGAATTATAATGTTGTACATTGGAAACATATTATATAAGGTTATTAATCAATATTACCTCAAGTAAATAAATAAATAAATAAGCATCAGCTAAGGTAATTTCATAGGTAAATATAAGACAGTATAAATATATTGTTTTGTTTGTAACTCCCTTTATCCTATCTGATTTAAAAGACAACTCTATAACACAGTAATGATAATTGTAAGTTGATGGGCACATAATGTATAAAGATGTGATTTGTGAGCATAAAAAGAGGGGAGTGATGAAACTTTAAAGGAGTAGTTTTGTAAGAGGGTACAGCCAGGGGGGCCCCAAAGAAGGATTCGTAATGGGGTCCAGAACTCAGGGTTTCCAGAAAATATTAAAAATATGGCATGTCTTCACCCTCATGTCTGAACTGGGGGATGGGACACATGGAGCAGGGCCATTGAAATTTGTTTTGCATAGCAACAGTTTTGCAAATAACCTCTAGGACAGTCATTTAACATATCTATAACTTTTGACCGGTTTCATGGATATGTTAAATAGATGTGGCCATGCTTTGAGCCAGGGAGATGGGAGTGGTTTCCACCCAGGATGTAACTGGGAGGCAACTCCCCCTGGTTACGGCACCTGTGTAAGAGCTTGGAGATGATTGGCTCCATGCCACAGGGCCACACCTGCCCAAACTTACACTCGCAGCCCAGAAAACTGGGAAAGTACAGGAATGCTGGTGGGTGTAGCCAATTGTGGGAGAGGTTGGAAATGGGGATGCAGAGGAAGGTTGACACTGGGATTTAAACCCAGGCACAGCAGCCATGACAAGAAGAACCACACAGCTTTGACAGGGGAGAATCATGTGACTTTGGGACCCCTTTTGCCATGCAGTTTAGGAAGCTGGAAAGCAAGATGTAACAGCAATGCAGAGCTCTCTCTTAGCACTTTGGAAGAATGCAGGAGAACCACTGAGGGAAGGAAAGGGATGAAAGGACTCTGCTGGTGGGCCATGAGAAGGTGCCATGTGGTTTTGGATTAAGAACTGGAGCTCCCATTGACACAGCTGATGGTGCTGGGAACTGGCGGAGGCCTGCCAGCTGAGTGAGGATTACTGGGAAGAACTGGAGGCTACCTGGGTCATGGACCTCTATTTCTTTTCCTGAGATATGGTACCCTGGCCCAGGCAAGGGGGAAAGGAAGGACTGCATGTGTTTGTTGGTGTTTTACAGGACTTTGGGATTTTAATAAAGTCATTAAGTCATTATTCTTAGGTCTATATAACTTTCAAATAAATAATTCCTTTTCAGACTTCCAGCTAAGATGGAGGCATAGATGGACACACTGTGCCTCCTTGCACAACCAAAATTAAGAACAATAAGGATTTAGAAACAAGAAAACAGCCAGAACTGACAGAAAATTGAACTGTACAGAGGTCCAACAACCATTCATCCAGACCAGTAACAGGGGCGGAGTTGCAGCAGGAAGAAGTGGAGGTTGGTAGACCCAGGCCCACAGGCAGCTGCTGGTGGCCCTGGGCCTTCAGGTGGTGGCTAACAGGCTCCAGGAGCACAGGTGGCAGCTAGCAGACCCTAGGTGCAAGGTGGCTGGCTGACCAGGTGATCCCACATTCCCACACAGATAATCCAGGTGAAAATGGGGAACAAGACAGAACTCGCAAGCCAGGGCCCCAGAGCAGGAAATAAAACCTAAAAACACTGAGACCCTGCCCCCACATACAGCATCACAACCCAGCGACTGGGCTGCCCCACTCTAGTGAACACCTACAGCTCCACCCCTCACTACATAACAGGTGCGACCAGACAAAAAATAAAAAAATAAATGGCTGAAACAAGAGAACAGATCAAAGCCACAGAGCCAATTCATCTAAGCGACAAAGATAGCCAACTTATCAGATGCACAGTTCAAAGCACTGGTGATCAGGATGCTCACAGAATTGGTTGATTTTGTTTGCAAATTAGATGAACAAATGAAGGCTACACTAAGTGAAATGAAAGAAAATGCACAGGGAACCAATAGTGATGGGAGGAAAACTGGGACTCAAATCAATGGAGTGGACCAGAAGGAAGAAAGAAACATCCAATCAGAAAAGAATGAAGAAACAAGAATTCAAAAAAATGAGGAGAGGCTTAGGAACCTCCAGGACATCTTTACACATCCCAACATCCGAATTATAGGGATACCAGAAGGGGAAGAGGAAGTGCAACAAGTGGAAAAGTTATTTAAACAAATAATAAAGGAGAACTTCCCCAATCTGACAAAGGAAATAGACTTCCAAGAAGTCCAGGAAGCTCAGAGAGTCCCAAAGAAGTTGGACCCAAGGAAGCACACACCAAGGCACATCATCATTACATTACTCAAGATTAAAATGAAGGAGAGAATTCTAGAAGCAGCAAGGGATGAGGGCACAGTCACCTACAAAGGAGTTCCCATTGGACTGTCAGCTGATTTCTCAAAAGAGACCTTCCAGGCAAGAAGGGGCTGGAAAGAAGTATCCCAAGTCATAAAAGTCAAGGACCTACATCCAAGATTGCTCTATCCAGCAAAGCTGTCATTTACAATGGAAGGGAAGATAAAGTGTTTCTCAGATAAGGTCAAGTTAAAGGAGTTCATCATCACCAAGCCCTTATTACATGAAATATTAAAGGGACTTATCTAAGAAAAAGAAGATAAAAAATATGACAGTAAAAAGACAGCAAACTCACAGTTATTAACAACCACACCTAAAACAAAAGCAAACTAAGCCAACAGCTAGAACAGGAACAGAAACACAGAAATGG
>PVKU01012351.1:0-37214 GCA_004027475.1 Anoura caudifer
TCCTTTCATTGCTTTAACTTGTCTATTGTCCTTCTCCCAGATTTAGGGGTTTAAGGAGGGCCAACAGTCAGGTCTCAAATAATAACGTCCCTCTGTCTTTGGTCGAAGGGTGGTAGCACATGAGAGGTTCCGAATGCCAGGGCAGACTGCCAGCCAAGGATTTTCAGGTCCCTGTGTGTCTATTCGAGGTGGCGTTAAGTGGTGCTCGCAGGGCTGCTCCCAGTCCTCTGCCCCAGGGACGGGACGGCTGCTGCCTGAGTCAGTTTCCGCTTTGAGAAGAGCCTCCCTGTTCCAGAGAGGCTGGGCCTAAAGGGGCTCACTCTCCCCTGAGCTCTGTGGGCACAGCCTGCTGCTCCCTCCGGGCTGTGACCTACCCGCCTCTTTTTCACCTGGGATGACTGACCTCACTTTTTTATTGTTTGCTTTGGAATCTAGGCGGTAAGCTTCTCTGTTATCTATTAGAGATGTTACAAATGAACAAATGTGTAGAAACTCTTGTAGCAAAAAGCAAACAATGAAAGCCATTGTCTTAGAAGCTCCTGCTTTGCCTCTCCATGATGGCATAAACAAACTACTCCATGGAAATGCAGTGGCCCGGTTGGCCTGTTAACCACCTCTTCCCGCTTAAGGCAAGCTCGTCCCAGGAAACCCCGGGCTGCTTTCCAGATTGCCACAGGTCCCTGTCTGGGACATAAACATATTGCCAGTGCCCAGCACAGTGATTCACATGAGGGGCAGGTGGGGAGATGCTGGGTTGGGGGACATTGCAAGGTCGAGACTGGCACTGGTGGTCACTTGGACTAGGATGGTGGGAGGGGAGCTGGTGGAAAGGGAGTGGAGGTTTTAGGGGGTCAAGCAGCACAGTTTGCTGGTGGACTGGGTGTGTTTGGGTGTGGAGAGAGGTAGTGAGTGAAAGAAGAGCTGGTTGGTGGGATTTGGGCTGCAGTCACCGACGTTTCACTGCCCCCATTCTTAAAGGATTACATTAGCCTCTGTGTGTCTGGTTCCTCCGTGCGCACAGGATCCGGCTCCCACCCACAGGAGCGGCCATATGCTGCTCCCTGTGAGGGCACAGGCGCCTGCAGAGCCTGGACGTGGTGACCTGGGCGCATGCCCGGTCTTTGACAGGCGATGTTGGGCACCACTGACACCTTCTGTGTGACAAAACCAACCTATTTCCCCTAAGTGCAAAAGGAGTTGGGCTTATTAAGAAAACTTGGAAAAGATAGAATTAGAACCCAAAGGAAAAGAAATTAGATTTTTGTATCTAAAGATAATCTCTGGTGTATGCCTTTAAAATTCTTTTCAAAGTGCCTATCTTTTTATATATATTGCCAAATTTCCCTGCCACTCTAGCTGTCCTCTCAGTGGTGGGCCAGCAGTCTGGCCCCGTGAACTGCCTCCTGACCCCCTGGTACCCGGTGCCAGTGCCACTGTGCCCCAGCCCAGGGTCTGCCCCGTACACAGCATCGGTCAGAGGAGTGGACACTGCACAGAGCGAGGCTCCTTGGGAGGGCAGAGGTTCAGACTCATTTGTTATCACCCAGCTGCATGAACCTGTCCTGCTGGACTTGGTTCCTTTCTGGGAGCTTAGAGGAAGCAGGTGGGTTTGCAGGGCTGTGGATAACTAAAGCTGCATGGAATGGCAGGGACAGAACACACACAGCACTTAAGTGCAGCCAGTCTGGGTTTACGTTCTGCTTTGCACTTTTCACCTTGGGCAGGTCCCCTGACCATGCTAAGCTCTCTCTCCCTCTCCGGAGTTGGGGGTGGTGATAGTTCCGGATCCCGTGGGATTGTGAGAGGGAGAGCAGAGAACGCATAGCACTGCCCTTGGCCTCAGTGAGGGCCCAGCCCGGAGGGCTGCACGTGCTGGCCCCACTCTACAGAGCACCCTTTGCCTAGGGAGGCTCACCTTGCTGGAGCGCGCTGGAAGGGTTCCCTGAAAAGAGCCATGTGTGCTGGCCAAGAAGATAAACAGGACGGGGGCAGGGGTCCGAGGCAGCGGGGAGCTTTTACACAGAGAAGTAGCTGGTGTCACCTACAGCGGAGCCTCCTTTGTCTATTCCCTGTATTTCAGGTTCAAGCGGGATGGCAGCTTATCACGGACAACATAGTTTCGATACTTTTTCTCATCATCGCCCCTGTTTATTAAAGAGTTTAAAGAGAGAAAGTGCTAACAAACTCAGATATCCTCCCAACAGCCAGTCGAAGGTGAACTGGGCCAAGTTCTTCCTCTTGAAATGGTTCAGCAAAGGAAAACTCAGCCTCCTGCTCCTCGCTTTCCTGGGCATCGTGGCCACTGTGCTCGTCAAGGTGAGTCACACTGATCTGCCTGAGTGGCTGCGCACTGCACCGCTTTTGTCCTGGGGGCTCCTCTACTTTCTGAATTAACTCCTCAGCAAATGCGGGCCTACTGGCCAGCCACCTGCTTTTGTAAGGTGGTCTCACTGGGGCACAGCCACTCCCCTTGCTTGCTGGGTACCTCCCCTGCTCTGGACCCAGAGCCCTGGTGGCTGCAGGGCCTCCATCACCGCAGGAGCTGTGGACAAAGTTCTGAGCCACCTGACCCTCAGATCCTTCCATTCTCTGTGCCTCAGTCTCAGTTTTGTTCTGAGTGTGCACGAAAGTGGTGGGCCAGGCTGTGGAGTTGGAAAGAGGTTTTTCCTCCGAATTTGACTGCCATATGAAGTCTATCCTTGGTGACTAGTTCTTACAGACGTGGGCTTGCTGAGAGGCCCTCCTGACCGCTGGCTTCCCAAGGTAGCTTGTGTGTCCTTGAGGGGAAGGAGAAAATCCACGGTAACGATAGTGAGGAAGGACAGGCCAAGGTGTGGTCTCTGGGGACTCAGCCAGCCATCCGTGATGCCAGAGGGAACCTATTGACAACATGTATGAGAAATGGGCTGGAAAATAGCTGTGTTTATATCTATCTGTATTTTGTGTAAATTTAGTTTGAAAGGGGGTTGGCTCATAGTATCACAGCTTTGGTGCAATTGGAGATACCAGCTGCCTTTGAAATCATCTGGGTTTTCTCGGAAATTCCAAGCCGAGCTGGGGAGAAAGGCCCTGTGGATTTTTCTGGCCATCTGGTGAGCAGTGAGCAGTGAACAGCATAGTTCAGACCCCAGCTCTGTCTGCTAAGAGTGTGGTAGGAGTGCCTCCTTTTGTTCACCTGAAGTGGGTCACGTGGGGCCTGTCTTCTTTTAGGTGTTTGTTTTTCTACAGCTGGAGGCTTACGGGTTATTGAAAAAAGGTTTAACTTGTCTTCAGGCACTTTGGACTTTGTCCCAGAGTGTCAGTGTGTAAAAACTTTTCCACAATTTGAAAAGGGTGAGGGTGGGTTTCTGGAGTCCAAAGAAGCGTAGAGGCGATGGCCTAGCAGGGTCTGGCACACGTCATTTTCATGAGGGGGCAGTCTGGTTGCAGCTCCCCGCAGCAGTGCCAGCCGCCAGTCTCCACCGTTCAGACACTGAGCTCTTTGTTTCACAGTCTGAGAATCTTCTGAAAACCTCTAAGTCACTTTTGTTTTGAGTACTTGTTTTGGTTTTTAAAAATGTGCCTTTAGAATCCGTGGTAGCAAACTAGTGTGTGCAATCTGGGAGCTTTCTGCCATTCTTCTTCATCTTCCTGAGGTCGGAGGCGCGTTTGGGTCTCTGGTCAGTGTCTGCCTCTCCTCTTTTCCCGAGACACCAGCCCCAGCCCAACATGTGTCCTCTCAGTCGGGATGGACTCCTTAGCCTCGTGGAACACTTGATGGTCCACGCTGACTGTGCTCCCCAGGCTGGCCATGATTCCCGGAAGATTCCCACTGGGCAGGGTGCCCTGCCAAGCAGGCTGGGACCTGCCAGGCAGCCTCTGCCCAAAGTTCCCGAAGAGTTTGGCAGACAGGCCTTTCTCCCTAAGGGACCAGAGGAGCAGCAACGTATAAACATGTTCAGCTGGGAACGAGAAATGTGGCTTTGAGATCAACTGAGTGATGATTTCGGGCAAGGCGCTTTCTGAGGCACCCTTAGGCCTCAGCTCGCCCGCCGGCAGAGTGAGGGAGTGGGCATCAGTGGCTGGCCCGGCCCCTTTGTGCTCCACCACCCAGTTCTGCAAGCTGTGAGCGGGTGTGTCAGTTGTCCAGACTGGTTTGTGTTCAGCCTGAGACTAGGTAAAGATGTGGTTTTCTTTTCCTCTTGCTGCTTCCCTGCTCTTCTCTCTGAGCTTTTATCCATTTTTTAAAAAATCGAATCACCTTTTATTTGACGTATTTTACTGGAGGAATCTTTATTTATTGTGATTGCAAACATTTTTCTGAAATTGCTTTCCTGTACTAGTGATTTTGTCTATGTGTGGATGTGATTTTATTCACTTTGCTAGAATTAGGATGGATTTGAAACACTTTTAAATGGGAAATGGAAAGGGAGCATGTCAGAATCTCAGAGCAGGAAGCAGTTTTCTCTGTACATTTAAGTGTGTACATACAAGTACACAAGGGAAAGTTCCAGTGAAACTTAACACAAGCAAGAGAAAGCATTGATTGTGGAGGGTATGGGTTCGGCCTTTGGAAATCAAATACGCCGCTCGAACTCTAAGGTGGTGTTGCGGCAGCGCTTCTTTGGCCTCGGTGGGTTTGGTTCCATCCTGCTCTGGCGTTTTAGTGGCATTGGCACTGCTCACCAGTTTCAGGTTTCACGTAGAGACTTCAGCTTCCTGCTCACAATGCCAGGACAGGAAATGAGCATTTTTAACTCCTGTCTCTATTCTAACGTTGTCCCTTTGACACTGGCCGGAATACCGCCTCCCTCACCACCTGTCTTGTTCCTGTTGTTTTCGGGCAAGGGCATAATCTTTTATCCTCGGTCCAAATTGCACTTGGACTTCTCAGGGACAGGGGCCTTTTCTGTATAATGCACTTAGAGCCCCAGGCCCAGCTCACCTTCCAGAGCTGGTTCGGTGGGTTTCTAAACCAGCGGGGTGACCTGCATCCCTTTCTCCTCTCTCCAGGCTGGATACTACTGAAGAGTGATCCTGTTCAACCTCCTTCCTAGGTGCCTCCCCTGAATTATTCCTCTGTCAAATAATTAATGAACCAGTAATTTTAATGTCTTACCAAAAAGAATAAGAAAATATGCAGCACTGTAATCAACCCTAAAAGTCATTGCCAAGCACCCCTGATTAAACTTGCCATTTCAGCCCAAGCCCAACACCGCCCCACGAAGTGAGGAGACTCGGAGAACCTGTTCTGGATTGTGGTACCCAGCTCTTAGAGCTCTGGGCTAGGGGAGGAGAGTGTCTTAGGCTAAACCACACTCCCTGGGAGATGGAGTCTCAGAACCTGCTCAGTGACTGTCTCACTCCAGTGCGTGGCACAAGGGACACCACTCCCCCTCCCCCACCACCCCCATCCCCGCTGCTGCCTACATCACTCCAGAAACTTTGAAGAGCTCAGCACTACCCAGGGTCGCCACCAGTCCTCTGCAGTCCACGGAGATGAGACAGATTTTCCCAGGCACTTGAACAGGGTGGGGTGCAGGAGAGTCCTTGTCCTTTGTCCCTTGGGACTGGAGGACCTGACTTCCAGGAGTTGGCCCTTCCATCAAACGTGCCACCTGACCAGTGTTTTTCCTCCTTTCTCATCCACTCACCGCCCTGCTTTGTGTCTGGTTTGTATCAGCCTCTTGTCCCTGTCCACAAGGGCTCATTGTGACCAGTCACACCCAAAGTATCTTGTAAATTCTGGGACTTCCTGGAGGACAGTTGCCACTTTCATTCAAGTGTCACCTGTCATTCTTATGATGCAGGAGTTGTAGACTTCCACATCTGACAGAACCTAACTGGCCTTTTTAAATGTAATAATAACAGTACTGTACTTATAACAGCACTGACCCTCTGTCCGGACCCTGAAGTTGCTAATGAGTGGACCTCCAAGGACAAATCTTCACGTTTTTTGTTTCTATAGCACAATGAAACTCAATTTCACTTTTTTAAACTTCAGAGAGGCCCCTTCTGAAATAAATCCAACCTACGGAACTTAACGTGAGGAAACCATTTCCTCTCTGTTGTGGACAAGAAGCCCTGAATATTCAGGATTTTGGAGCTTGAGAGCCTGGGGCTGATGGTGATTATTTGGAGAAGGCTGCAGAAGGACTCTGTACATCATAGCAGCTGGCGGTGCTGAAGGGGATGGAGAATGGAGGGAGATCTCCTGACCACCGACAAGACCTAGTTACTGCGCAGTGCTAAGGAGGAGTCCGATGGAGGGTAGCCTCCTACGGGCAGGGCCATGTGTCTGGCTGAGGGCGCCCCACCCTTCCTCCCTTATGAAAACAGACTCTGCCCACACCGAATGTAATTTACTTTATAGAATGTATAATCAACTTTGTTGAATGAATTTGTTCTATTAAAGCTTTCTAAAGTATGTTAGTCTTTATCACAAGATGAGGTGTCAAAGAATTAATCACTAGACTAGGAAAAAGCTGCTTAAACTGTGTCTCCAACTATCAGAATAACCAATTATTAAAAAGACCTAGACACAATTTCAAAAAGGCATTCTCATTTAGCATATCGTACACTATTACAATTTCGAGTTAAACCAAATTATTGACTTGTCTACGAGCATTTTCTTCAAAATAAACATATTTGATAAAACTGGCATAATTTCATAACATTCTTAGTGTGGAGCCTCAAATATCATTTGGAGATAATTCTTTGATCATAAATTTTCTCCAACTATAAATACTTTGTCTTCATCAAAGGCGGTTGGTTATTTGTCAACTTTAAGTCATGCTTTCTCATTTTAAATTCTTAAGAAGGAAGTTTTCAAGTTTTACTTTGTCATTGGCTTTTTGCTGTTTGGGTTTTTTGTTTCGATAGTGTGTTTATGAAAGCTGCGGACAGTGAAACAAGGGTGGGCTTGGCGCGGAAGCAGCACCAGGAGAGCCCAGCACGCTGCTTTGGCTCCCTTAGTTCTTCAGGGTACCTGTGTAGTAACTAGGCTTTCTCCAACTACATTCTCTGTGCTCTGATAATTTGTAATAAATCTGTGTATGGTCTTTATACCTGTTCCTGCCACAGAGCTCCTGACATCCTTGGAATTTCCTAAGTGATGAGAGCGATAAAGGTCTCTTGTTAACGGTAATGATACGACTTTTGGACAGGACCTAAGGACAGGGTCTGGTTGCCAAGGAAACCTACTTTGTGATTAGTGGGTTGGAACATTCAGGTCCACCCCCAGACCTTGGGGTGCGGGGAGGGGTGCTGGAGGTCGAGTTATGTCACCAAGGCCCAATGATTTGATTGATGCCTACAGAACAAAGGCTTCATAAACCCCAAAGGACAGTGTGTGGAGGGCAGGACTGGTGAGCACGTGGAGGCCCGCACCCCCACCCCATACCTGGCCCTGTGCATTGCTTCCAGCTGCTGTCCCTTAGTTATATTTTTATAGTGAACTGGTCATCTGTGGTCAGTGAGCCACTCTTAAATTGAACGAACCCCAGGAGGGGTCCTTGGACCTTCCGATCTGCAGCTGGTCGGTCAGAAGCACAGGTGACAACCTGGACTTGTGACTGGGGTCTGAAGTTGGAGGTGGGGGTGGGAGAAGGGGAGACAGTCCTATGGGGTCTTACGCTGCCTCCAGGTAGATGGGGAAAGTCAGTGGGTGTCAGAATTGCTGAGTGGTGTGGGGAAAGCACACACCAGAATCGGTGTCAGATTTTCTCCCCCAGCCCCATTCACTGATCTGAAACATGCATTCATAGGACACTGACCCCACGAGGTTTTAAACAAAAGTGGTCCCACCGCCCATCTTGCCTGTTGGGGTCTGTCCAGTCTGCCCACGCCTTAAAGACCCAGCTCATGTGGAGCCCATGAAGTGCCAGTGTGGTTCCCAAACCCAATCAACTGGGGAACACTTTGTCCTCAATACCTGTGAGCTATAGAGCACAGCTGGAGAAACAGTATTACTTAGCCATGTCCTGTACCTCAGTGTTTTATTTGGTGCTAGAAGCTCACGAATGAAAGGGGTATATCACAGACAAGGATAGAGGCTGAGCAGGAGGCCTGGGATGTCTCCATGGGCACTGAAAACACCATGAAGCTGAATTCATAGCATGTTGGTGCTTCAAGATGGGGGGTTAAACCCTGTGCATCCTTTTTCCTATTGTCCTTGATCAGTAAATCCGTTCTCTGTGTGAGTGTGTTTATAACTATTTATAGCGAAGGCACTATGGCAGTGGAGGCCAGTCTGCCCTCCACTTTCAATTGGGGGTATGCGGCCTGAGACAGCAAGGAGCCTGGAAACATTCACCAGCTTCAGAAAAGGCATCCTAGGATTCGGCCCAACACTGAATTCACCCTGAGGCACTGTGGCAGGATGATCTGGGTTTCACTGCCCTTGGTTGTGTCACAACGCTGCTGTAAGAACAGGGTTTCTCAAGGCCTGTGATAAGGAGGAATGTCAGTGGGATGAAAGGGTTGGAGGAAAGGTGAGGAAGAGTCTGCGGACAGCCTCCTAGGCTGGGGGGGAGGGGGGTGCATCTCACAGTAGGAGTTGGGGGAGCTGGCAACAGATGGGGCTCTCAGCTCGCTGACTCCTTTTCCAGGGTTTTCTAAAGGCTTTGTGAACAGACCTGGGCAGAAGACCGTGGCTAGGAAATGCATACTTTTTAATGTCATGGTTTTGTTTTGATTTGAAATGTCCAACTTGAAGCCGTTTACATTATTGAAATGAAGTGGCAATCCCAGTTTCCTCACTCTTTGGTCGGTCAGCTGGTGTCTTCCAAAGGGCAGTCCAAGTCAGAGGAGAGAAAGCCATTTAACCATGACAGGATTGTCAGTCTGCGCAATTCAGGCCCCTCTGTCACAGGAGGCACCTGCCAAAGGTCCTTTTCTGAGGACTGGTCCAAAGGGTTCATGTGCACTGGACCCCACTGGTGCTTTGGGAGGGCAGACCTGTGGGGATGCAGTGGAGGCAGCCACTCCTGGCGACCTCTCTGTCTCCAAGCTGCTTTGCTAGTGCTTGTGGGTCAGGATCCTCACAATGAGCCCCACTGTCAGTGTGGCCACTGCCGCCCCCAGAGCGGCCCCTCGGCGGAGGGCCAGCTGTCTCCCTGACAGTCTGCGGGAAGGAGCTGGGAGGGTGTGGGCTGCCTCTGGAGTCCTGAAGAGGTCCAAATGGCACTCAGGCCGTGAGTACATCGTCAGGGTAATACCAGGGCTGCTGCTCATGGCCACTGCAGAAACCAACAAGCAAATTTAGCAATATTGGGAAGAGCCTCGGAGGCAGGAAACCAAGGCTAACTGCCTGGTTTTGTGTGTCCTGCTGTGGAGGAACTGGTTAGCTGACCTCCTCACTTGACAATAAAAATGCCTCTGTGATAGAAACATGTCTGCCTTGACCTATTCTGCAGCAGGGCCAGAGGAGGGGAGCAGGTGGGAGAGCATCTGAAACTGAAGTTAAGGGACAGATGAAGTTAGTTACTGCTAAGAGAGTGGATGGAGCGTGTTCTGTCTCAGCCTTTCTTTGTCAGGACATATGACACATCGAATGTAACTTCCACATATGACTTCAGAATGCACATTAAGTGTTTAGTTGGCCGAGCCATTCCCAGAGTCTCAGTCAGCTGGCTCACTGTTGCATCGGTCCGGGCATCCCCGGCTGAGACTCAGTCACTGGGACGACAAAGGGCTTTGGGCTGCATGCTGCGGCCTGGCACCTGGTACAAGCCCTGAGACATGGGAGTGCCTGTGCCTTGAGCTGCAGCCATCGTTTCATCTCAGAGATACTAGACATGAAGCAGAGGTGCCTGTCTGATGGGTGCAGAGGGGAGATGGGAGGTGCCCCGACTCCAGTTAGTGAAGCCAGGCTGACCTGCCCAGACCAGCAGCTGTAGGCCAGGTCCTGGCCTCCCGCCCTGAGCTGGAGCCAAGTGGTGAGAACACACGCCAGTCGGACAGGTCTGTGCTTGGATCCGATCTCCTGCCTTTGCCAGTTGAGGGTCGGTGAGGAAGAGGCCGAAGCTCTCAGCCTCGTCTCATCTGACAACAGGGCTATGGCTTGCTGCCTCACTAGGCTGCGGATATGAAGAATACTAGTGTCCTCTTCCTGGGGCTTACTATATCATTTTCATGTGGTGAGGATTGGGCTTGCTTGGCTCCCCATCACCTGAGACACATAGGGCAGCCCGGAGCAGCATGCCCCTGGCATGTTCGCAGGAGCCCAGTGGAAGTGCCCTGACAGCATTACCTGAAGCTGCAACAGCTGTGTCAGGCCTGAGCCTGGGGCCCATGCTCGCCACGCTCGCCTCAGTCGCCTCGTTCACCATGCCTGCCTTGTCCTGCTGTGGCAGCCCCATGCGCTTCTGAGCCTAATGGAGAAAGCTGGCCTGGGTCAGCCTGCCAGCTCTCCCGTTCACTGCTGGCTTTGCTGGGGAAGGCCATCAGGAAGATGTGACTGCTGGTTCAACCGGGAGCCGGACCTAGAATTGGAGGCTCCCACTCCCTCCCCTGTGCTTGGAATGTGTGCTCTGCTTGCCTTCCCTGCCCTCCAAGGTGCCTAGGGACACAACCCTGAGAGGGCGATGTGCTGATGAGATGACCCACACCAGGCGCGTGACTGACCCCAGTTATAAGGCCTCTGTATAAGCTTTGAAGATTCTGGCAGGTGGGTGCAGAGTTGCCTACCTGCTACCTCAGACAAGCCTCCTATGTAGGTTCCCTTGCTTGTTGAATCTGCAGCTTGGCAATCTGGGGCGGCCTCCCTGTTTCTTTGGTCTCTCCCTGCCCTCTGCCTACTGGGGGTGGTTTCCAATTACACCCCAGAAGCTCCCTGACTGGATGTTGTGATGCATCCACCTCCTGCCTTTAGAACATTGCACGCTAAAGCAGAACATGCTCATATACTCATAGTTGGGGGTTAGGAGCGTGTGCTTTAAAGTGGTGCTGTTTTAAATCCATATTTACCATTGCCTTACATGCCAAGATGAGCCTGCTCCCCACATGAGGGCAAAACTGTGCCCTGCTAGGAATCAGGGTCTTCAAGAGAACACACCCTCTGTGCTCTGCCTTCAGGCTGAGCCAGGCTACTTCTGTGTCTGAGGAGGAAACTCGGGCCTTTCCCAGAGGAGGGTGGACAGAGTAATGTATTACCTCCCCCAAAGTCATGCCCACTCCCAGATGCACATGGGTTCAGACCAGTCTGTTCGAGTTCTCTGCTCTAGTCTGGTTTTCAGCAGCTGCGGCTGGCTAAGGGTGCCAAGGGTGGTTTGGGCATATATTTCTCTGCAGTTGGAGAGTGTGCAGCTTGCACGGGCACTGTCTGGACCCAGTTCCAGTGACAGGAGCAGATGTTGAGGCTGTGACCCCACCTGTCACTGCTGCTGAGGCCTAATGTGCTCTGGGGATTTCCACTGAGCAGTCAATTCACTTGGTTGGCCAGGTGAGAGTGTCTCCAGGCTAGAGGCTGTAGACTCACCTCCTCTGCAGCTAACTTCCAGTTTATCCGGGCAGTGTAGGAGACAAAGGCAGCAGCTGCCAGCAGGACACAGGCCAGCATGCCCAGCCAGAGGCCTGTGGAGACAAGTGACAATGGGGAGAGTGTCCAGGGACAACCCAGGCTCCCCTGACTTTTCCTCACACCACGTACCCACAATCCCCATTCCCACCAGGAAGGTCAGAACGATGCCCAGTGGGAGGCCGATGATGTAATAGGCGATCACATTAGCCAGGGCTCCAAAGGCTTGCCTGCCGGTTCCCCTCAGGACTCCACTATAGACGCACTGGGAGGGAGGCAGAGAGGGGTTAGCAGTGATGAGACAGAGGGCGGTCTCATGTGACAGGCACTTTCTAAGCAAGTCCCATCACACGGTCCACTGTACTCTTGTGACATGAGGGTGCTCTTAGCCCCCTTTCTTCCAAGAGAAGACTGAGCCAGGGAGGTCAAGCCACTTGCTCAGCGTTACACAAAGTAGCTGTGTTTTGAACACAACTGCAGAGCTCCGGCCTGCACCTCCACCTCCACACCACCACTACCTCACTAGAAAGTGCAGGTCTGGGAGACTGGACTAACTCCATACAGAGATGTGGTGCATTGGTTTTCCATTATTGCTGCGGCAAATTTCTGCAAACAGAGTGGCTTATGATGAGACACATTCATTATTTTGTAGTTCTGGAGATTAGAAGTCCAAAATGGTTTTCACTGCACTCAAGTCAACGCTGCTTCCTTCTGGAGGCACTGGGGGCAACGCTGCTTCTTTGCCTTTTGCAGCATCTGGAAGCTGCTTCTCCAGCTCCCAATCCCCAACCACAAGGGCCTAGCTGCCCCTCCACTTCTGTGATCGCATCTCTGACTCTGCCCTGCTCTCTCACTTGTGAAAACCCTTGTGATTACTCTGGGCCACCTGGACAACCTAGGAAAGTCTCCATCTCCAGATCCTTTATGACATCTGCAAAATCCCCCTCCCAGACCACCTACTATTCACAGGTCCCAGGATTAAAACGGGAATTCTTTGGGGGCCATTGTTCCACCTACCACATGAAAGTGAAGGGGTCATTTCGTTCCATCCGAGACAGGCAGCCCCAGCCCGCTCTGGAGAAAGTGCAGATGCTGCTTTATTTTACCAGTGTCGGCCTCCCGGACCAACCCCAGACTGAATGAACCAAGGGACACGAGCACGGCATGCTCGGTCAGCACTGTCAATCAATGGATACCTCACGGTCGTCTTTATTTTGTTTAGATGACGAATGTGGAGTTTTTGTGGTTCGCTTTTATACACTGAAGCAAAGAGGTTATGCATTGGGGGTAGGAGGTGTGTGTCTCTTGAACTTTGAAATATGTGCACACATTTCTCATTATTATATATCATGACTCACATGATGATTTTGGTTATTAAAAAATACTTCTCCAAAATTATGACTTGTGGCAGACCCTTCTGCATGGCATGGGCCCACCTCCCACTCGGAGATGCACAGGACCCACGCCCACAGATAGGTTCTCTTGTGGGTAATCAGATTTGCTATATACTTAGGCTGTTTTGAGAGTGTGCTCTTTGCTGAAACCCCCTCACCCTGCAAGTACCTTGCAGGCCCAGTGTAAATGCCTGCCTATTCATTTGCTAATACCCTTCTGTGATGTAATGAGTGGCATTGGCTCCTTTGTTGTAAAGGGGATAGTGAAGAGAGTCCATCTTGGAATGTAAGGGGATGATTATTAGAATCAAGGCCTGTGATGGCAGGGGCCCAGGCTTTGGCTCCTCTTGAGAGAAAAGCCAATCTGTTGTCCTTATTCCTCCACCGGACTAGGTAGTCTGTGTGCATGTTTTAATTCATCCATAATGATGCGGACACAGCTGGCCGGTGTCCGCAACAATGACTGATATGCTCTGGACCAGTATTCTCACCCTGGGGGCAGCCTTGCCCTCCAGGAGGTGTTGGCGATGGCTTTGGTTATAACTGGGGCTGCTACTGGCATCTAGTGGGTGGAGGCCAGGATGCTGCTGAACATCCTACACTGCACAGGGCAGCCCCTCAGCAAGGGATGGCCCTGCCCCAAATGCCAGTAGTGTCAAGGTGGAGAGGCCCTTTAGAGCATGGTGACGCACAATAACCATGTCAGTGGCAGTCACAGGAAGGGCCAGTAGCCCCGCCAGCCCTAGTTTGTGGATTTGTTTCAGAGAAAGTGAGCCAACGGACAGACAGGGTCTCAGCGGAGCACTCCATGAGGTAGAGCAGCAGGTGGGGGGCAGGGAGCTTGGTGAGTTCTCCATGTACCGAAGGTTGGCTGGAGGCTGTGCGCAGGTGTAGCAGAGACTGGAGCAGACCCATGTCACCCACACAGCCCAGACAGTGGAGCCTGTGCATGGACAGAAGAGATGCAAGGGGACCCAGAAGGAAGTAAAAGCTGGACATGAAACAGCCTGAAGTTGGAAAGTGCCCCCAGCCCACATGAGGAGCCTTCAGCAGAAAATGGAAGCCTTCCACTGGTCAGAGATGTCTGAACACCATAGTCAACCGACGTCAGTAACTGGCTGAACACTGAGCTATGCAGACGTAGAAGTGACCCCTAAGAAGCTAAGTGTAAAAATAAACAAGAAAGAAATCAAACAACAAAACTAAGCAGAGATAGCAGCTGCAGACTGTGGAGGCAGGACTCACAGGAATGGTCCAGGCAAGTGACTAAATGAACGGCAGTGCCTGGGGAATGGCCGCACGTGACAGACTCCTGGGCGGACGAGCACTTAGGCCCCAGGCAGGTCTCGGGACAGTTAGAAACACTGCACTCGTGCAAAATGTGTTGTGTTCTCTGACCACAACAGAATTCAGTTAGAGACGCCTTCCAGAAAGAAATCTGGGAACAAACCAACTATTTGTAAATTAAACAACAAACTTCCAAACTCCTGGGTCAAAGGATGACTCATAAGAGAACGTTTGAAATATTTTAAACTGAATGAAAAAAAGAACATATCAAAACCTGTTAGATGCAGTTAAAGCAATAAGTACTATGGGTGATATGCATAGTTTTAAACACCTAGATCAGAAGAGAGGTGTCTCAAATCAATAGACTAATATTCTTTACGAAGAAACTAGTAAAGAAGAGCAAACTGGCCCTGGCCGATGTGGCTCGGTTGCTTGGAATATCGTCTCGTAAACCAAAAGGTTACAGGTTAGATTCCTGGTCAGGGCACATGCCTAGGTTGAGGGGTGTGTGTGTGTCTCTCTCTCCCTTCCACTCTTTCTCTGGAATATATATATTATATATACATACACACATTTTTTTTGCCTTTTAAAAATTTTTATTTATTTTTAGAGGGGAAAGGAGGAAGAAAGAGAGGGAGAGAAATATTGATGTGTGATGGTTACCTCTCACAGGCCCCCAACTGGGGACCCAGTCTGCAACCCAGGCATGTGCCCTGATTTGGATTTGATCTGGCAACATTTTAGCTCACAGGTTAGCACTGAATCCACTGAGCCACACCAGCCAGAGCTAAATTTTATATATATATATATATATATTTACTTATTTATTTATTTATTATATTTTTTAAAGAGCAAACTATACCTAAATAAAGCAGAAAGATGGGAACAATAACAATTAGAGTGGAAATCATTGATAGAAAAGAGAAAAACAACAGAGAAAATCACTGAAACCAAAAATTGTAATTCTTCAATAAGATCTGCAAAACTAGCAAATACCAGGGATTTGACATTGGTAAGTAAGACCAAGAAAGTGGGAAAGTGAAGACACAAATGACCAAAATCAAGAATGAAAAAAGGGACATTAGTACTGACTGTAAAGAAAAGGATTGTAAGGGAATATTATGAGCAACTTCATGCCAAGGAACTAGAGAATTTAGTTGAAGTGAATAAGTTCCTAGAAAGACATATATTACCAAAACTAACTCAACAAGAAATGGAAGGTAAATAGACCTATAACAAGTAAAATTAATTGAATTAATTTAAAATCTGAAAAATCTCAGCCTAGATGGCATCATTGGTGAGTTCTATCAAATATTTAAAGAAGAAATAATGCCAATCCTTCACAAACTCAAAAAGCCTAAGAGCAGAGAATACTTCCAAAATTACTCTATGAGGCCAATGTTACCCTGACACTAAAGCCAGATCAAGATATTACAACAAAAAGATAAAAATTACAGACTAGTATCCCTCATGAATATAGATGCAAAATCTTTAACAAAATATTAACAAACCAAATTCAGCTATATGTAGAAAAGATATACACCATGATCAGGAGGTTTTTTCCCAGGAATGCAAGGTATAACATCTGAAAATCAGTTAATATAATTATGCCATATTAATAGAGTAAAGGACAAAAACCACACGATTATCCCAACAGATGCAGGAAAGTATTCTTCAAATCCATGGGAGAATGTTTCAACACACTAGGAGTGGAAGGGCTCTTTCTTAGCCTGATAAAGGGTGTTTATAAAAACCCCACAGATAACATATTTAATGCTGAAAGACTACACACTTCCCCCAACACTGGGCACAGGCGTACATGGAAGATCTTGCACTTCCATTCAATGTTGCACTAGAGGTTCTAGCCAAAGAAAAGAGGAGAGTAAAACTATTTATTCACAGATGACATGATCCTCTAAGTAGAAAATCGTAAGGAATCTGCACACCAAAAAACTAGTAGAATGAGTTTATCCAGGTCACAGGGCAAAAGATCAGTAAAAAAGATCAAATATATTTCTATAAACTAGCAATGAACAAGCTAAAAACAAAACTAAGAAAAATGTTCCATTCACAAGGGCATGAAAAAGAACAAACTATTATGGGATAAACTTAACAAAAATAGTGTGAGATTTGTCCACTGACCAGTGGCCTACGAACTGTTGCTACACTAGAGAAGGTCCAGCTAACTGGAGAGACGTTCCTGTCCACGGAATGTTAAGATGACACTTCTTCCCAAGTTGCTCTATAGAGTCAACATAATTCCTTCCAAAATCCCAATAGGCTTTTTAGTAGAAATTAAAAGCTGATCCTAAAATACATGGGAAATATAAAAGATCTAGTAGAGCCAAAGCAATAAAAAAAAGAAAAACAACAAAGTTGGAAAATTCATAATAGCTAATTTCAATACCCATTAAAGTTACAGTAATTAAGACAGCGTGGTACTGGCATAGGATAGGCATACGAATCAGTGCAACAGAATTGTGAATCTAGAAATACACCAGTACGTTTATGACCAATTGATTTTTGACAAAAATGCCAAGAAAATCCATTGGGGAGAGGATAGCCTTGCACACACCAGTAAACAGTACTAGGACAACTGGACATTGGTAAGCAGAAAGATAAATGTAGATACTTATCTCATACCACACACAAAATGACTTCAAAATAACTCATAAAACCTAAGCATAAGCGCTAAAGCTATAAAATGTCTGGAAGAAATCATAGGAGAAAAAATTTATGACCTTGGTTTTGGCAAAGAGTTCTCAGATACAACAGTAGAACATGAGCCTTAAGAGAAAAGAAATGTGACTTCTGGCCAAGATGGAGGCATAGGCAGACACACTGTGCCTCTTATCACAACCAAAATTAAGGACAACAAAGATTTAGAAACAAGAAAACAACCAGAACTCAGAAAATCGAACTGTTTGGAAGTCCAACAATGATTCATCCAGACCAGTAAGAGGGGCGGAGTCGCGGCAGGAAAAAGTGGAGGTGCGGACAGGCATGCAGGCAGCAGCGGCTGGCAGCCCCCAGGTGCACAGGTGGCGACTAGCAGAACCTGGGCACGGGGTGGCAACTGTGCAGAACCAGTGAGGCTGCACAAGGCAGCTGGCTGACTGGGTGGTCCCACATTCACGTGCAGATAATCCAGGCAAAGGGGAAGCGGTGGAAGGGAGGGGAATCCTAGAGTGAGTGGAGCAAATGCCATTGTCTCCTCTCAGACCCCACCCCCACATACAGCGTCACTACCCAGCGACTGGGCTGTCCCACCCTGGAGAACACCTAAGGCTCCACCCCTCACTACCTAACAGCCATGACTAGACCAAAAACAAACAAACAAACAAAAACAAAAAAACCAGAAATGAAAATGGCTCAAACCGGAGAACAAATCAGAGCCCCAGAGCCAATTTATCTAAGCGACGAAGAGATTGCCAACCTATCAGATGCATAATTCAAAGGCCTGGTGATTAGGATGCTCACAGAATTGGTTGATTTTGCTCACAAATTAGATGAAAAAATGAAGGCTACAATAAGTGAAATGAAGAAAAATGCATGGGGAACCAACAGAGATGGGAGGAAAACTGGTACTCAAATCAATGGAGTGGACCAGAAGGAAGAAAGAAACAACCAAACAGAAAAGAAGGAAGAAACAAGAATTCAAAAAAATGAGGAGAGGCTTAGGAACCTCCAGGACATCTTTAAACATCCCAACATCCAAATTATAGGGGTACCAGAAGGGGAAGAAGAAGAGCAACCAGTAGAAAACTTATTTGAACAAATAATAAAGGAGAACTTCCCCAATCTGGCAAAGGGAATAGTCTTCCAGGAAGTCCAGGAAGCTCAGAGAGTCCCAAAGAAGTTGGACCTGAGGAGGAACACACCAAGGCACATTATAATTCCATTAGCCAAGATTAAAATGAAGGAGAGAATTCTAGAAGCAGCAAGGGATAAGGGGACAGTCACCTACAAAGGAGTTCCCATGAGACTGTCAGCTGATTTCTCAAAAGAGACCTTACAGGCAAGAAGGGGCTGGAAAGAGGTATTCCAAGTCATGAAAGTCAAGGACCTACATCCAAGATTGCTCTATCCAGCAAAGCTGTCATTTAGAATGGAAGGGAAGATAAAGTGCTTCTCAGATAAGGTCAAGTTCAAGGAGTTCATCATCAACAAGCCCTTATTATATCAAATGTTCAAGGGACTTATCTAAGAAAAAGAAGATAAAAAATATGAACAGTAAAAAGACAGCAAACTCACAGTTGTTAACAACCACACCTAAAACAAAAGCCAACTAAGCAAACCACTACAACAGGAGCAGAAACACAGAAATGGAGATTGCATGGAGGGTTAGCAATAGGGGAGTGGGAGGAGGACAGAGGGGGACAAGGTACATAGAACAAGTAGCACAGATGGTGGGTAGAAAATAGACAGGAGGAGGGCAAGAATAGTGTGGGAAATGTAGAAGCTAAAGAACTTATGACACATGGACATGAACTAAAGGGGGTAATGTGGGTGGGAGGGGGTGTGCAGGGTGGAGGGGAATGAAGGGGGGAAAATGGGACAACTGTAATAGCATAATCAATAAAATATAATTTAAAAAGAAGAGAAAAGAAATGGAGGCACTGACTATGTTAAAAGTGCAAACTTTTGCAGCTCAAAGGAGACCAATAAGGAAATGAAAGGAAAGCCACAGTCTGGGCTTGCAAATCATACTTCTGATAAAGGACTTGTATGTGGAACATACAATGAATTCTTGCAACTCAATAATCATAAGAAGGTAAATACTGGGTTGCCCATTTAGTTTTTTCTGTAAAATAAAAGGCACATTTTTCATTTTCACCAATAACTTTATTAGTTTGGATATTTTGAGTGTGTTGTCAGCTATCTCCTGCATGGTATTCCGTTGATTGTTCTCAATTAATCTCTCTATTTGATTGCTATCAACTTCAACTGGTCTACCCCACTGTGGACCATCATCCAGGGAGAACTCTCCATCATGAAACCTAGAAAACCACTTTTGACATGTTTGATCACCTTTTCTGCACACAGCACAAACCCTTTTTGCATCTCAGTTGCACTTTTACCTTTCTTGAAATAATAAAGCATAATATGCTGAAAATGTCACATATGTCCTTCCATCTTCCATATTAAAATGGTTACACAAAAATTCACCAATTTGATCAAATTTTTTTTTAATGCACACTGATATGGTCATTGTCACAATACAATCTAACAAAATAGTTTCAAATGAAGTTAAAGACAACTAAATACTACCAGAGCCATCTTACAGAAAAAAATAATCAATTGAACTTTTGGCCAGCCCAATATTATTTATGGGTTGAATTGTGTCACCCCCAAAGATGTTAAAGTCTCAGTTTCCAGGACCTGTGAAAGTGACCTTAATTGGAAATGGGGCTTTGCAGATGATCGAGTGGAAATGAGATAATCAGGGTGGCCCCTAACCCAGAATGACAGGTGTTCTTGCAAAAAGGGGAAATTTGAACAGAAGCAGACAGACGCGCCCAGAGGAAAACAATGTGGAGAGGCACAGGGAGAAGACAGCAATTGAGAAACCCTCGGGATCCTGGGAGCCAGGGGAAAGCCCTTGAACAGATCCTTCCCTGGTGCCTTCAGCGGAAACCCAGTCCTTGAGTTGGGACTTTTGACCTCCAGAACTGGGAGATGACAAATTCTGCTATTTGAAGTCACTCAGCCTTTGGTACCATGCTACAGCAGCCCTAGCAAGCTAAGATGACAACCCAATTTTCAAATGGGCTAATGACTTGAATAGACATTTCACTGAAAAAGACATACAAATGGATCATAAACACACACAAAAAAGGGCTCAACGTTAGTCATCACCGAAATGCACGATAAACTACAGTGAGATACCAGTGTAGACCCACTAGGATGGCTATAGTAAAACTGAGGGACAATCCAGAGAGCTATGTTGTGGATATCAACAAACTGATTCTAAAGGTAATGTGGAAAGGCAAAAAACCCCAAATAGCCAACACAACGTTAAAGGAGAACAATGTCAGAGGACCAACACTACTCAAGTTCAGGACTTAACTACAAAGCTACAGTAATCATGCAATGTGGTGTTGGCACAAGAATAGACAACAAGATCAATGGAGCAGAGCACTCAGGAATAGACCTGTGCAAATAGGCAACTGATTTTTGACAAAGGAGCAAGGCAGTTCAATGAAGAAAGGAGGTTTTGTTTTGTTTTGTTTTGTTTTGCTGTTGTTGTTTTTGCTAGAAATGGTGCTGGGACAACTGGACATCCACAGGCAAAAAGAATGAATACCGATGCCCCTTGACCAACCTACCCATTGTAAGTTAAAAATATCATAAGTCAAAATGCGCTTGATACGCCTAATCTACCAAACCTCATATAGCTTAGCCTAGCCTACCTTAAACATTCTCAAAACACTTACATTAGCCAAGAGTCGGACAAAATCATCTAACACCTATTTTATAATAGAGTGTTAAGTGTTTCATGTAACTTATCAGATATATAGCTCTCACGCCATTGTAAAGTCAAAAACTCCTTAAGTCAACTATTGTAAGTCAGGGGTCACATGTGTAGACATGCATCTTACACCTTTCACAAACAGTAAAAGGGATGATACACCTAAATGCAAAGTGCAAAACTGAGAAGCTCCCAGGAGATACTATGAAAAAATCTGGGTGACCTTGGATTTGGTGATGACTTTTTAGATATGATACCAAAAACATGATCCATGAAAGAAAAAGTTGAGAAGTTGGACTTCATTAATATTAAACACATCTGCTCTGTGAAAGACCTGGTTAAGAAAATGAAAAGAAAAGCCACAGGCTAGCAGAAAATTTTTGCAAAACCTGCATCTGATAGACTGGTATTCAAAATATACAAAAATTCTTAAAACAACAACAAAAAAGCAACCCAATTTGGGTTGGATATGAATGGATAAAAGATCTGAACAGACACCTCACCAAAGAAGATACGCCAATGACAGATAAGCATATGAAAAGATGCCTACATCACATGTCCTCAGGGAACTGCAAATTACAACAATGAGGCACCACTACACACCTATTAGAATAGCTAAAGTCTCGAATACTGACAACACCAAATGCTGACGAGGAGGTGGAGCAAGAACTCTCGATGCTGATGGAGATACAAAATGGTATGGCCAGTTCAAAAAACAGATGGGCAATTTCTTATACAGCTAAAAACAAAATAATAGTACCATACTCTTCAACAATCATGCTCCCAGGTACAGGCAGAAAGAGTTGAAAACTATGTCTGCATAAAAACCTGCACAAGAATGTTTATAGTTGGGAGAGAGGTGGGGAGGGCTGGGGCGGTGGGCTGGGATGGGAGTAAAAGACAGAAAACTGTACAAGAACAACAATTAAAATAAAGTAAAAATTTAAAAAATCTTTTAAAAAAAGAATGTTTATAGCTTTATTCATGACTGCCAAACCTTAGAAGCCATCGAGATGTCCTTCAATAGATGAGTGGATAAACAGGTCCATCCAGACAATGGATTATTAGGGCTGAAAAGAAATGAGTTCTCAAGCTATGAATAGGCCAGGAGGAATTTTAAGTGCATGCTGCTAAGTGAAAGTAGCCGATCTGAAAAGGCTACATACCGTGTAATTTCAACTATAAGACATCTCCAGAAGGCAAAACATGGAGCCGGTAAAAATATCAGGGACTGCCTTGGGTTCAGGGAGGGGGTCCACAGGGAGAAGGGGAGAAATGAGTGTATAGTACACAGAGGAGTTCTATGTAATGAAATTATTCCTATACTATAATGGTGGGTACATTCATTATATATTTGTCAAAACCCAGAGAATGTACAACCAAGAGCTGAACCTGAACCCTAATGTGAACCATGGGCCTCAGTTAGTAATAACACATCAATATTCTTTCATCAATTTTACAAACGTGCCGCACTAACGTAACTGTTGATAGTAGAGAAAATTGAGGGGGGAGGTGGTTTATGGTCATAAAGAGAAAACCACAGGTGGCAAAAGGCAGCACTCGTGCTAAAAGCCCATGAGAGCAAACTTAGATTTCACACTTGATCTAATTGCAGTCTCAGCCTCTCCTGGAAACATAATCTTAATCGACCAGTCTGGGATTTTCTGATCAATACTGGAAAGGTCATCTGTCACAGGGGCCCTCTCCATCCCCCATAGAAAGGAGAGGCAACCCTCATGATAACAACTCTCCCTCTCTTCCCCTGAAGAAAAGATGTCTGGGGCCTGGAAATAATCCTTTCTATTCTTTTGATATTATGGCCTTGCCTCACCCTTTTCCTACAAAAACCTTCCATTTTGTCCAACCCCGGTGAGGGCCCTTCTCATTGCTAGATGGGATCTGCCTCCATGAATCACTTAATAAATCCAACTAGATTTCAAATTGAATTTTGTTTTTTAACAGCAGGAACTCTATTTTTTTGCCCTATTTTTCTGTGAACCTAAGACTGCTCTTAAAAATAAAATCTATAACTTCTTTAAAAGACAGACAATGCCAAGAATTGGCAAAGCAGCAACGAAAGTAGAATTCTCATATACTGCTGGTGGGGATATAAAATGGTAGAGCTGAGATGGGTATGTTGCAAACAGCTGCAATCAATCAAAGCTACAAGAACTGTCAAGAAGGTAGAAGATCACCCACACATCGGATTTATGGCTTAATACCAGCAGAGACCAGTTTGATCCAACATGGCAACTAATTTCACCTAACGGTCACCCCAGCCTCATTATACACTCATTGTAATACATTAGCATACTAATCAACACACCTGCACCTGTCATGATCAGAAATGAATAGTCTACATAGCAGGACACAAATTGGCCGACAGAGCCCCTCTGAGAAATATCCACCCCTTTTCCAGGAAGACCCTGAATATTTCGTGCCTTTATTGAATACCCTACACCTCCCTTAAATGAACCTCAATAAAGGAAGCAAATTCTGCAAAAGGTGGGGCGGGGTGCTTCTCTGTCTGTGGAGTAGCCCACTCTCTGTCTCACTGCCTCACTAATAAACTCACTGCCACTTCAAATTCTGTGCTGCCTGTAGTTTGAATTCTTTCCTGCATGAAGCCAAGAACCCACAGTAGGTCCTGGACCCTCAGGTCCCTGGACCCCCACAACGCCTGCATCACAGCCACTTTGGGAAACACTTTGGCAGTTTCTTAGAAAGTTAAACATAAACTTATCATTCAACCCAACAATTCAACTCCTAGGACTCTCCCAAGAGAAAGGAAAACATACATCCACACAAAGACTTGTACGACACTGTTCCCAGCAGCCTTAGTCATAATAGCCAAAAAACTAGAAACAACCCACATGTTCACCAACTGATGAATGGATGAGCAAATGTGTTACATCCACACGATGGACTGCTATTTGGTTGTAAAAAGGAATGAAGTCCCGAAAAATGCTACCACATGGATAAGCCTCAAATGCGTTATCCTAAGAGAAAAAGGGCGGTCACAGAAGACTATGCATGATTTCCTTTGTATGAAATGTTCAGAACAGGCAAAGCTCACACATCCAGAAAGCACATCAGCGGGCCGCCTGGGGCTGGCCAGCGACTGACTGCAGAACACGCCCCTGGAAATTCGGGGGGTTGATGGAAAGATTCTAAGGCTGGATTGCAGCAATGGTGGCACACCTCTGAGTTTATTTAAAAGCATTAAATTAGTCACTTAAAATGCATGAATTTTATGGTATATAAATTATAACTCAATAAAAGTACAAAAAATAAAAATAAGGTCCATGGAAAACATGAATTAAGAATAATGTCAGCATAGGTAGGCAGAAAGACAACAGAATGCAGATACATGAGCTCTCAGGCCCCTTACAATTGGCAGCTGTCAGTTTGTCTCCAAGCTCCTGGACAGAGCAAGCAGAGAAGTGCCGCCCACCAAAGAGGAGGCATATACTTAATCTCTTGAGAACCGCAAAGCTGTTCCCAACCATTATCAGTGGTCAGGAGAAAAAACATGAATAGTATCCTAACAGCATCCTGATGAAAGTAATAATAGATTCCTTAAGAGTTTCTTTCAATGTTCCATGATAACAACTATGGTATGATGACAGAACACAGCCCAGGGGAAGCAATTCCGCTGAGGCTAAGAGCATGTGTTCCAAGTGTATCTTCTGAATGCCCAGCTAGATTCCAAGGTAAATTCTAGGATATGTATCAAACTGGATAGTAGGCCCTGAGTCCTATGGGAAAACCCCCATAAATACACTTCCTCTCAGTGGGTTATTTTTTTGAGTGCAGGAGCTCTGTGTCACTAATTGAGCCCATACATCCTATGCAGAGCTGTCGGATGTTATGTAAGGGATGCATTCCTGAAGGACTCACTCAACCCCGGATGCAAAGGAGAAGACACTGGATTTCCAATCTGACATATAAAGTGAAACTTCAGTGTTTTCTTTTTTGTGTGCCATGCTTTTAAAAATTCACGTAATTCAAATCTGCACTAAATGGGACCTGTCCTTTCATGATCAAAGGGACAGAAAATTCAAGTCACCCTATATTCTGGGTTGATTTTCCCTCTCAGAAATGTCCCTGTGCCCTGGCCCTGGGGCAGGGTTGCTGCTGAGCTCCTGCTGGTCAGGGGCACCAGTCAGTACCTGTGGCACTCCCTGCTCATAAGAAACAAGGAAGAAAGAGGATTTGAGAGTTTGCACTGGTGCAATTTTTCAGTGCTCTGCTAATCTGCCACACTCATCTTTTGGGTTGCTGGAATTGCAGAAGGCAAGGGGAGTCACTATTGTGAATACAAATAGAGCTGACATGAGCAAATACTTTGGGCATTTACTGTGAAACCTCAGGAACAGCAGGCGCATCGGCAGTACTCACACAGATGCCCTCAAAGAGCTGAAAGACGATGTAAATGGGCAAGATCTTGCTCACCAGGGCGATGGCTTCTCTGCAGAAGGACAGGAAAGAGCATTCATTGGGAGCACTAAGACATGACTATATTCCTAGGGACCCAGTTATATCCCTTTATGACATCACCTCCCCAAAGTGCTGGGAATTGAGGTCGCTGCCCCTCACATGCCCCACACCCCTAGCCCTGGGTTTCTGCATGTCCATGGGTCTTCCTAAGTTCCAGAAGAGCCCCAGTTTTGTGCTGCCCCTCGATCAGCACCTTGTCTCTGGAGGAGCAGGAGGTGGAGGCCCTGGCCTGGGGCACAAGCACAGACACTGGCTTCCTCTCTGTGAGGACAACACCAGGGCCAAGCCAGGCATGTGACAAATCTCTGAGGACTGAGGGCTGAGGGCTGGCGGCAAGCCACTCTGACATGTCCCAGAAGTCAGTGAAGAAAACCGATTACCTACTCATCATTGGTAAAAATATACCCCAGTTTATTTCTCAGGATGCTCAACAAGGCACTGATAACCAGCGAGATGCCAACTGAAAGAAACAAAGGAAGAGGATTTGGCTAAAAACAACCCATGGCAGGTGGGGGGCCAGATGCGGGGAGTTCCTGCTCTGGTAAGTGCAAGTCAGCCCCACCCTCCACACCCACAGGCCCAATGTCCCCTGCTTTAGAGTAATTCATTTGGACTATGACATTCTTTTGCCGCCCTGTAGAAAGGACTACATACAAAATGCCTTTCCTGTCCTGGCTGGTGTAGCTCAGTTGGTTGCAGTACCGTCCCATAGACCAAAAGGTTGTGAGTTCAATTCCCCATCAGGGCACCTACCCAGGTTGTGGGTTTGACCTCTGGTCAGGGAACAGATGACTGTACCCTGGTCAAGGTTTGGATGAGAAGGCAACCAATTGATGTTTCTATCTCACATCAATGTTTATTTCTTTCTCTCCCTACCCTTCCCCTCTCTCTAAAAGCAACGAAAAAAGTTTCATTGGGTCAGGATTTTTTTTTAAATGTTAAAATGCCTTTCCTCCCATGATTCTCAAAGTAGGGTTTCCTGGACCAGCAGCAGCAGTACTACCTGGTAACATGTTAGAAATGCAGAATCTCAGATCCCTATCCCCAACCTGCTGAGCCAGAAGCTCCACCTGGTGAGGCCAGGCGATCTGTGGTTTTTGCCCCGGCCTCCAAGGGATTGCAGGGCATGCAGAAGCTGGAGACCTGCTGCTCTCCCCCAAGGAGCTGATCTGGACCTGTCAGCCTCGGGAAGCAGAGCCTTGGTGGAGGACACAAGACAGGTTCCTTCGGAGGGTGGGATGCCCAGGTCCCAAGCTCCTGGGGATACTGGGAGGGCAAGCTTGCAGGGGATCCTGGGCAGCTGGCAGGCAAGGCTCGGGGAAGAGGAGCTTTCAAAGGGTCACACTACGGGGAGTGGCAGTGAGCTGTCCCTGCAATGGCCCAGGAGCCCCAGCAACAGAGGAGGAGAGAAGGGGCATGTCAGGCAAGGGAAGCATTTGCTGCTCACTGGTTCGAGGGCTGAGGCACCATCCATTTACTGGCAGGCACTGCTCTGGGCCCGAATGCAGGTATTGCAGGTTTGGAAGGTAAACCTGTCCACTCCCACAGCTACCCTGCCTCCCACAGGCCAGGCCCTCCCCTGGCTTTCCAAGCCCTGTCCCCCACGCACCCAAGAGAGGACTCCACCCACCTACGCAGAGCACGCCTGAGACAGCCGATCTTTTTGCCTGCACAGTGTCTGAAGCTCCCAGGAACATCCCTACTCGCACACAGACAGAGATGCTGAGCCCCATTGGAACCTGGGATCAGGGGAAGGAGGCGCTGTCAGTGGAGCCAGCCTCTGCCGGGTGGCAGGCAACTGCTGCGCCAGAAGGAGGCCCTGTGCTGGAAACGGCCATGCGGCCCAGGCCCTGGTGCGGGAGGGCAGGAGGGCAGTGTGCGCCCAGGGAGGCCCAGGAGAGGAGAGGGTGTTCATGGCTGCCGGAAACAGAGGGTGGCATCTGAGGTTGGGAGATGGGTGGGGATACCACAAGTGAGCCAGCCAGCCCCCCATCCACTCCATCCATTCCGTTAAACATCACAGGCAGACTGGCTGCAGTCAAAATCGCTGTGTTCCCAAAACCTCGTGAGTAAATGAATTTTTAAAAGGTGAGTATGCCACCCTAAGTATGCCAGAAAAGCTCCATTTAAGGAAAAAAATTGATGTTTTTTTCTTAAATGCAAAAAATTGGTAAAAATAAGAATCTGTAAAAATAAGAATCACCTTATAAATGAGTTTTGTAACTGTAGATTTTTATGAATCCTTTGCTTAAACAGGAGCTCACAGACTGCATGCCCCCAGGAGCCTGGCAGATTTGTATGTGAGTGGCAAGGGACAGTCCCGTGCTGCTGTGGGGAAAGGAGGGCCTGGGGACTGTGTGGGAGAAGAGCAATGCCCCCACCAGGGTACGCTGTCAACCAGCTCTCTCCAAAGGGGGTGCAGGAACAAGGGCCCACCGCTAGGTAGAATGTCCATTTTTTAAGAAAATTCAAAAATCCAGATGATGATGTGAAATCTCCCAGTTTTTAAATGGTGTTAATTAGGTCCAAAAAATTGTAGCATCATATGAGTTCAGTGTTACTTGCAGGGCTGAGGCTGCAGGTTGCCTGTGTGTGAATCTGCAGGGCCTGGGCCTTCTGGCGGGCGTAGGAAGTCAGGGAGGGACCCCAGGAGTGGCAGCCTGCCCCCTCCCACAATGGCCCTAGGGCAGTGGAGGGTGTGGGTCAGGGTGGCAGGCATGGCAAAGGCAGCCCCAGAGCCTCACCATGTAGATGACTGTGGCCACCTCGTAGAGGACAGCCTGGGCCGAGAGGTCCAGCACGCTGCGCAGGCCTGTGGGAGAGAACAAGGGGCCCTGGGCTGACAGAACACCCCTCTGCTCAGGAGGCTGAGGGTAAATGATTTTGAAGGGCAGATTCAGAACAAGAATGTTCCTGCTTAGCCTTCAACTTTCCAGGAAAATCCTGTCCAGTTATGGAATTTGCTGCAGGCTGTTTCCCGGTGTGGTTTGTCTCTCAAGCTGAACTCCTTGAAGGATATGGCATGGCATGAAAAGAGAGCTAGATCAGGACCAGGAAACCCAAGTTCGGGTTTCTACTCTGCCACTGTGTGACTCTGGACAGTCCCTCTTGTTCTTGGGGTTTGGTTTTTCTATCTGTAAATGGGGGCAGCGTTTGGACGAGAACCTCTCTGAGGTGACTGCAGCTCGGGCCTTCTGACTCTCAGGTGGGTTGACTGGGCGCCAAGTGCCCACATGTGCCCTGCCCACTTGTGCCCGCGCACTGGTCTCTTCAACTTCCCCTCCCCCTACTGACTTGACCACCTCCACTGGGGTGCTACAGCAGTGCCTTCTGGGAGTTCACAGAAGGATGGGAAGATGAGTGAGCAACGGACCTAACCTGGGCCTGGGCTGGCCCTGGAGGGGTCTTCTGAACTGGGGGAGCCGCCCACACGGTCCCCTGGCCCTGCTCGTCCACGTACCCATGAGGAAGCTCCAGATCTCATACGCCCACCACTCAATGCACATCATGAGCATGCTGGGGACAGCCAGGCGGAAGAAGGGACCCCAGTCCTGCAGGCACTGGATGGACCAGCCTAGAAGCAGAAGTCCTGAGAGCTGAGCAGCAGTGCCCTCTGTGAGCCTACCCTCTGCCCACTCCTGGGCTCAGCTCAGCAGGTCCAGCCACTTGGTATTTGCATGCCAGCTGGTCCAGTGCAGGTGGGGGATTGGGATGGGGGTAGGAGAACCCTGGGACAGGGCACCAGGTCCCTTGGCCAGCACCATGAAGCAGCTCAGGACAGGAGCCTCAGGCATGGCCGGGCTTCCCCCTGGGCTTGTGACACCACAGGACCGTGGGCCAGGACCCTGCCTTTTCTGGGCTCTGTTTCCTCATCTGAAAATTTGAGTTTTTATCTTTGCCCTGCCTCCCTGGAAGGGTTGTTGGGAGGACAGGACAAGCTCAAGGATGTAGAAGGATGCTCGAGGCAGAGGGCAGTACAGACTCAAGAGGGCCCTGTCCTGCAGGACTCCCTGGGGGCCCCAGGGCTGCTCCCTCAATGCCTGGAAATGGAGCCCACAGGCTACAGAGCCAGGCTTTCCTGACGGAAAGCTCAGAGCCCGAAGCCTGGGAGGAGACAGGCATGGAATCCAGCCCCCACCATGGACCATCTTTGGGGCCAATGACTTAACCTCTCTCTTCCTCAACTTCCTCCATGTAAATAAAATGGAATCATAAGATGTCATGACTTTTAACTGAGATCAGAAATGCCAGGCCCACAGCCCACGGCTGACACCTGGAATTTTACCTGTGTTCTTTATTCTAATCACCATCCTGGCATCAAGGAGCCAGCAGAAAGCTCCCTGGGCCTGTCTCCAGCAGGGCTCTGCACTGTGGCACATGGCATGAGGGGACCCTGGGACTTGGGGGTGAGAGTTCTGAGGGATAGAGCAAAGGGAAGGGGGCCCTGAAGGAAATAGAGGCAGGCCAGGGATGGGGCTCCTCCCATGGGGCTCCAGCTGAGCCCTCTTCTTGCCAAAGGAACGCTGTGTCTGGATTGGCCCACCTGATGCTCTGCACCCCCGAAAGCAGGGCGGTCTCCCCACCTGCCCACGTAGGCACGTGCAGCTTTTTCAGCATGATGTAGAAGAACAGGAAGGTCGTCTGCACAATGTGGGCAACGGTGCTGGCGTAAGCAGAGCCCCTGGGGAAGCCCGGAGAGCAGGGCTGGAACTGGGCCAGCTCTATCCCTGGGGAAAGTGCTCCCATGCTGGAGCCCGCAGGGCATGGAGGAGCACAGGCAAGGCTCGCTCAGCAGCTGGTCCCGGTGCTGGCCCCGCCCAGGAGCCACCGACACTGCCAGCACCACTACCACCCTATCCCACCAGGCACCCCCTCTCAGCCTCTCCTAAAGGCAGGTGCACAGTTGGGGAGGGGCCCCTCCCCTTTCTCTTTGGTGGCAGGTCCCCATCAAGTTCCTTAGGATACCCCACTTCTGGGCCGTGTGAGCAGCCTCCACGAGAGAGGCAAGGATGATAACTGGCCTGCCCCAGTGAGGGGCAGGGAACTTGGTAGGCAGCGCTTCCCAGACCAGTCCTCTGCAGTCCACTAGCCTCACCTGACCCCCAGGCTCAGTGCAGAAACCAGGATGTAGTTGGCCAAGCCGTTGATGCTGTTGCCCACGATGCCACTGAGGACTTGGGGCCAGACGATTCCCTGAAATAAATGAAAACTGGCCTTGCTATGGGGGCGGGGGGCAGGACCAGGGGGTGTGGACGAGTATGGGCACATCTAGGGCACATGCAGCTCCTCACTGGCCCCTGTACCAGAGGCCAGGACATGGCACTGCAGATTCACAGGTGGTGCAGAGAGGAGATAGCCCCTGGCACCCCTCTCCACTGGAACAGGGCAGTGTGCTGGCCACCCCTCCAGCCAGGGCCCTGTACCTGATTTTGCAAATATTTTGCCAGCAGGTTGTAAAGAAAAATCACCTGTATAAAATAAAATATATATACACACAAATAAACAACAACTACCAAAAAACAACCAGATGAACATTAACAGACATTTCTTAGATATCTGAGTTTGGGGGCAATTACTTCATCAAAGTATGTCTGACACCCAGGGAGGCTTCGCCTGGAGGCTTCTCGGAGCGCTGGCTTCGAGAGTGAGCACTTCAGAGGCCTGTGCAGGAGGCAGGGCCTGGCAGGGTTTCTGGCTGCCAACCCCTGCCTTCCATCAGCTTAGGGGGGCCGCCCAGGGGCCTGTGTGCAGGACACGCCAGAGCCCAAACCCACAGGTTGTGACCACCCCAGGGTCTGGCTGCTGCCCTTCTGTCCTCTGTCAAAGCCGTCCCGTCCCTTCATTTAGCTCTCTGCTTCTTTTTTAGTGTAGCACAGGGGTTAAGAGCACAAAGTTAGAACTACACTGCCCCAGTTTAAATACTGGTTCTACCTCTTAGGGGCTGTGTGATTCCAGGCAAATTACATAACCTCTCTTACCTGTTTCCTCATCTGTAATGAGTATAATAATATGTGTATACTTAATATTTATACATATACATATATATGTGCAAAGTGCTCACAAAACAGTATTTGGCATATTTAAGCATTCCAAATGTTAGATAAGCATTGTGTAACTATTTTTATTGTTAATTAAATTTTGCAGCTGCATTTTGTGGGAGGGACTTGCTTCATTTGATAAAGGAGTTGCCACAGTGGTAACTTTATAGGTGTTTTCCTGCCCTGGCACAATGGCCCTGTTGGACAAGGTACCACCATCTCCGTCCAAAGAGCCAAAGGGTGGTTTCCAAGGAGCTGGCCGGGCCCCAAAGAGATCAGGACACTGGGCTTTCAGTGTGGGTGTAGCTGGGGTTCACCCTGCCAGACCCAGGCACCATTTAGCGCAATCTGAAGTCACCTGACCTATTCCCTTTCCAGGTCTCTGCTCCAGAACTTTGCCCCCTGGTGCCTCGGAGGACAAAGGGGTGCTGAAGTTCCAGAGACAGAAGACAACTCCAGCTGGCAAGACCATGCCTGATTCAGAACTGCCAGGGAGTAAGTAACGTGTCACTAAGCTTCGACAAATCTAATAGTGGGCAGTGGCTTCCAGAGTACATGTACAGACCACTGGGTCAGGCTGGATATCTCAGGAACTGCCCCAGGGGGACACACTGCTTATTTAGTACTCTGTAAACTCATGGAGAAAAGAAGGGAATAGTCAATAATTAGTCTTAGAAAGAGTTCATTAAATGGATTAAAGTCTTAGATATAAAAATGGAAACCATAAAAAAATTCAAAGACACTATAGCAAATTTTACATAATCTTGATATGGGTTAAGTGTTTTTAAGCTCATCAAAGACAGATATTATAAAGAATAAGGTTTAAGGATCTGTTACATCTACATTAAAAACTCTTTAAGTCAAATATATCAAAAAATTAAAAGGCAAGTGACAAATTGAAAAGTGTTTGCAACATATATGACAAAGGATTAAGCTATGTTTAACAAGTTATAACTAGAGAAAGATTAACCCACTAAAATAAGCAAAGGGTATATAAACAATTCACAGAAGAAAAACAAATGACTAAAACAATGTTCAACTTCATTGGCAATAAAATACATGTTAAAACTACTTCTAATTGTAAAAAATTAATAATGCTCTGCTGATGAGGGTGTTGCTAGTGGGAATACAACTGGTACAAATTGGTATCAAAAGCCATGGACAGAGTGACTCTAATTCCAATAATGCATCTTAAGGAAATCATCGCAAGTGTTCACAAAGTTTTTCTATAAGAATGTTTATTTATAATAGCAACTACTGGAAACCACCTGAATACCTAACATGTAGAGATTGGTAATAAATCATGGCACTATAGGATGCTATGTAGCCTTTGAAATGGCTTTTGTGTGAGGCTATTTGATCATGTCAAGACACTAATGACATATTTGAAAGGGAAAAAGCAGATTATAATGCAATATACACACACTGGCCTCATTTTAAATGATGTGTGTGTGCGTGCTTGAAACCACAACTCATGAATAGAAATAACCTGAAAAGAGAACCTATGTTCTCTCTGGGTGGTAGGATTATAGGTGATTTGGAATTTTTCTTCCCCAGGCTTTCTACAGTTTCTCCAATAAATGGTTTTCTAACCAGAAAAACATATTCTGTCACTTTTTAAAAGCCCAGTCTGCACCCGCTGGAAGGGGAACTTCTCTCCCACCCCTTCAAACATCCTCACGGTACAGAGGAAGTCGCTGCAGGGCCAGGAACCTCCCCAGCGGGCGGGGTGGGAAGGCAGAGAGCCAGAATCCAGAGAGGGTGCCTGCACCCGCCGGGCTGGCAGACAGCAAGCTTACCGGAAGTGATGGTATGGCGATCAGCACGTATTCCTGGGTCAGCCTGCAAGAGGAGCAGAAGCTGACTGGCTGTGCCCTTGGCAGGGGGGCACGTCGTTGGAACCCGGGTTTGAGGAGAGGCTTCCCCAGGCCCTGGGCAGCGCTCAGCCCAGATCGGAAGCTCCAGAAAGTAGTAGGAAGGTGCCAGAAGGAGGAAGCAAGGACCCAACCGCACGGGCCTCGTAATTAGGGAACTTAAATTTGGAGTAAAACGTGGTTTGTAAGGGGGTAAAAAAAGGTTCTCTCTTATCAAGAAACAGCCAAATGAAGTGCACTTAATATAAAATGAACACGGCACTCCTGTGAGGGACCTTTCTAAAGTTAGTAATAAACCGTGTAATTCATCAGAAATTTGGTTCGGTTCTCTTTCTCCTTTATGGAATGTGGGGTAGTGCGCACGTCATTTCTTCAAAAACATCGGTGAAGTTCCAGCTAGTGCTGGGATGCAAACGCAAAAACCATGCAAATCCTCATCTTTCTCTATGCTGTGAATTAAAACTGGCCGTTTTTCTGCCCTCTGCTGGTCACAGCTGGAGCACCAAACCTAAGCTGGAACCTCCCAGCGCTTGCGACTGCTTGCAGGGCCTACAGGGGGGCTTCTTCAGGGGTTCCTTCCCTGGCTTCCCAGTAGGAGCCAAGCGGTACCTGGACACGTCTGGGTCCTGCCCGAGGAGCAGTAGGATGTGCTGGGTGTTGAGGAGGAGCGCCCAGCAGGGGAAGCAGCAGAGAAGCAGGAGGAGCGCTCCCCTCTGCAGGATGTCGCCCACCTGCGTCTTGTTGGGGCTGCCGAAGCTCTGCAAAACAGCAGCCCGCGCTGAGCGCCTCCTCTGTCCCCGGGAGCTCGGCTGGTGGTGCCAGAGTCATTGGATGGCTCCTGCACGCAGTAGGCACCGCACAGTGCCCTCAGAGGCAGAGGTTTGGCATCCTCTGCAGGGGTTCAGCCAGCTCACAGGATTACAACAGTGGCTATTTACTGAGTACCAACCTCTGCCCACCCGTTGTCCCCAGTTCTCCAAGGCTCCTGGTGAAGAAAGCATTATTTCCCCACATCACAGTGGAGGCAAGCGAGGCTCTAAGAGCGTTGCCAAGTCACCCTGCTAGGAAGTGGCAGACAGGGCTGACCCAGGTTCCCAGGCCCACCATAAGCCAAGAACTCTGAGACCCCGAGGGCAAGGGGTCCCATGTATGCACCCTCAGCATTTGAGCAGGGCAGGGAACTGTTCCGCCCCTTTCCTTCCAGGACTCTCTTGCCTGCCTATCCAGACCATCTCCTGACAGCATCTGATCCTCAGGGGCTGTGTGGACAAGAGAAGACAGCTGCCCCATCGGGTTCAGGGAGCACTGACCAGCTTCCACCATTTCTGCAGCAGTTGAGGGATTGTCTCTGGCCCTGCCCAGCTCCAGGAGGCTCACCTACCTGGGACATCAAGGTGTCACATGCTGAGGAAAAGCCGAATCCTACGGAAACTCCGCAAACATTGACAAACTGAAGCCACACAGGAGAGAACACAGGGGTTGTCAGGCAGAGCCCAAGGAGGGTACCCTGCATGTGGGGCAAGGCCACCCAGCAACAGCTGTGATGTGCAGCTGAGCCAGACACCCCCTTCTGCTGGGGTCCTGCTGCACGTGCTGTGTCCCACCTTGTGACAGCCTCAGGTCCCAGCTGCGAATGCAGCTGTCAGCCCTCAGGCTGTATTTTCTCCCTGGAACCCTGGGGGAGGAACCCAGGAGGGACAGTCCTACACAATTCTGGCTGTACTCACGGCCACTGCCAGGGTCACCGATGCCAGCTCCACTTTGCCCAGGTGCCCGCAGAACGCTGAGCTCACGACATAGATCATGAAGGACAGCACCTGGAAGAGGACCTGGAGGGGGCAGCATGGGTCAGGGGCACCGCTCCACTGCGCCTCAGCCTGCTGACCCGCATTCACACCGGTGATCTGCAACAGCCACCAGGCACGTTGCCCAAGAATGTGGCTGAGGCTGACACAGCAACCAGGGCTGGGAGATCGGGAGACCTGAGTGCCGCTCCTCCTGCACTGGCAGCAGCCTGTTAACCCCAGGCGGCCGTTCCCCTGCTGACCATGCAGGAATGCACAAGGGACACCTACTCAGGGCCTGGGACCTGGAGCCCAACGCAGGCATCCAGTCCTGCAGTTGATGTCGTTACTATAACCGTTCGGCCAGGCCATGTACAAATAGAGAAGAGGAGGGATAAAATCCATCAAAAGCTTAGCAATGGATATGTCCAGGTGGTGAGATTGGAGATGAATTTCTTTCTTCTTTATAACTTTTTGTTTTGTCTGAAACTTTTACAGGGAGCACATATCTATTAGCTTTTCTGGTCAGAACAAAATGTACCTAAAGTCATTTTTCTTTGGCAATAAAAAGGGCAGAGAGCCCATTCTTCCCTGCAAACGCCTCTTTGGGGAGATCTGTAGGCTCTTGCATCAATGGATCTCACCTGTCATCGTGAGACGTTTCAACCCTGCCTTCCTGTGGGATTCTGAAAGAGGACACACCTAGTCCCTGCTGAGCATGGCCAGGCCCCACAGCTCCCCATCCCCAGCACTGTCCAGGGACAGTTGTCCTGTTGTCACCTGCTCTGGGCGGCAGCCCTGGGTGCACTCTGAACACAGTCAATGTGGGAAGTTCCTGGGGCAGGGCCATGAGTCACCCCAACACATCCCAAATGATGCCTGGACAGCCACTGGCGCCCAGCCTCACAACCCCTCTCACCTCCGCCTCCTTACCAGGGGTCCGGACAGGACAAAGAGCTTCCATGCCTCAGCCTTAAAGCCCACGGGGACCAGCCTGCAGAGGGCAGGGCCCCGGTCCCCTTGGTCCGGGGGAACTGTGTCCTGAAGACTGTCCATTCCAAGCCTTCCGCTTGCTGGCCACCTGCACACCTGAGCACTCCCCACAGGCAGCCTTGGCTGGTCACAGCCTGAGTTGTCCTGTGCCTTGGCTAATGAGTAAGTGTGGGGGGCAGGGGTAGAGGGTCTGCCTCGGAGACCTGTAGGATCTGCCTTGTCTCCCTGGGCAGCCTGCTGGCCCCGGCCAAGGGGGGAGACAGGACGGAGCCCTGAACACATGGAAGTCACCCAGGCTGATGCTTGTGGGTGCCTTGTGCCTGCTCTCCCCAAGGGTCAGCAGCACAGCCCCAGGAGGGGCAGGGTAGGAGCTGTGCAGAGGGGGCAGGGCCTGGGGGGTGGGCTGGGACACTGGGAGTCTTACACCTCAGCAGGATTGTGCCCAGATGCCTCCCATTTCACAGATGAAGAAATGGAGGCTCAGAGAGCCGGGAGGCAGATCCCAGGTTCCACACAGCAGGGCTGCCTCAAGAACCCTGCCCTGGGAGGGCTGGGCTCCAGTCTCTCCCATATGCCTGGCTGGTTCCCACCCCCACCCCCTGCAGTGAGGGGATGGCCAGAAGATCCTCTGGCACAGCCCCCAGAGCTGCATGGAGGGAGCGAGTCAGGACAAAAAACAAGCAGAAGGTGCTCTTCCCAGCCCTCTCCAGAGCTGCCTCCCACCATGCCGTTCCCCACATTCACACACAACCTCCTTCCTTCACACCGAGTTCCAAAGCACTCCCCTGGCTTGGGCATCTGGGTTACCTGGGCAATGTCTGTTCCCTCGTCCTGCCAAGCTCTTACCGGAGTATTCCACAGCCTGTACACTCACAGTAACTTTACCACTGACGAAGGAAAAGGGGAAGACGTATTATTAATGCTGTAACTATCACTAGTGTATGACAAAAAAATGGAGGGATCCAAATTAAAAGCTACAATGCTCTGGTTACAAGGTCTCTGCCAGTATTCACTATGTCGTCCTCCAGTGCCTCTTCCATGTCCTTGTCATCTCTGGCTGGTTCTCAGCTGGGTAGGCTTCCTCTTCTGAAAGGGTAACTTAAAAACCTTCCTTTGCTCCCAGGGCCTGAGCCTCGGGGGTGTCTGTTATGTGGACCCGCTGCTTCCACTTGGTGGAGTGTGTGGTGAGGGCATCCGAAGTCTCACCCTGTGGCCTGCGGTGGCCAGCAGGGCGCCTCTTGTTGGCCAGGGCTCTGCTGAAACCGGCATGTGCGCACTTCCCCCGCCTTCACAGGGCCTCTCTGTGCAGCGTGGGCTTCTCTGAGTGTGGCACTGGCCTGAAGAGGAGCCATCCCAGGAGCTCAGGCAGGAGCTA
>PVKU01012352.1:0-35960 GCA_004027475.1 Anoura caudifer
TTTTTCTTAGATAAGTCCCTTTAACATTTCATATAATAAGGGCTTGGTGATGATGAACTCCTTTAACTTGACCTTATCTGAGAAGCACTTTATCTTCCCTTCCATTCTAAATGACAGCTTCTCTGGATAGAGCAATCTTGGATGTAGGTCCTTGCCTTTCATGACTTGGAATACTTCTTTCCAGCCCCTTCTTGCCTGTCAGGTCTCTTTTGAGAAGTCAGCTGACAGTCTGATGGGAACTCCTTTGTAGGTGACTGTGCCCTTATCCCTTGCTGCTTCTAGAATTCTCTCCTTCATTTTAATCTTGGCTAATGAAATTATGATGTGCCTTGGTATGTTCCTCCTTGGGTTCACCTTCTTGGGACTCTCTGAGCTTCCTGGACTTCCTGGAAGTCTATTTCCTTTGCCAGATTGGGGAAGTTCTCCTTTATTATTTGTTCAAATAAGTTTTCCACTTGTTGCTCATCCTCTTCCCCTTCTGGTACCCCTATAATTCGGATGTTGGGACGTTTCAAGATGTCCTGGAGGTTTCTAAGCCTCTCCTCATTTTTTTTGAATTCTTGTTTCTTCCTTGTTTTTTGTTTGGTTGTTTCTTTCTTCCTTCTGGTCCACTCCATTGATTTGAGTCCCAGTTTTCCTCCCATCACTATTGGTTCCCTGTGCATTTTTCTTCATTTCATTTATTGTAGCCTTCATTTTTTCATGTAATTTGTGACCAAAATCAACCAATTCTGTGAGCTTCCTGATCACCAGTGCTTTGAACTGTGCATCTGATAGGTTGGCTATTTCTTGGTTGCTTAGAGGAATTAGCTCTGGAGCTTTGATATATTCTCCTGTTTGAGCCATTTTTTGTTTTGTTTTTGTTTTGTTTTGTTTTGGTCTGGTCACAGCTGTTATGTAGTGAGGGGCGGAGACTTAGGTGTTCACCAGGATGTGGCAAGCCAGTGGCAGAGTTGTGATGCTGTGTGTGGGGGTGGGGTTCCAGAGGGGACAATGAAGCTTGCTCTACTCTCTCTTGGATTCCAGTCGTTTCGCCGCTTTCCCCAAGCAAATTGGGCCCTTCTGGTGCTGATTTCTGTTTAGGTGGGCTTGTGTACATTCTAGGACCCTGTGGGTCTCTCCAACAAACTCTCCTGTGAGGCTGAGATTCTCTCCCAGTACCTCAGCCCCCACAAGTGTTTTCAATTGGTGCTTTTAGGCTTTATTTCCCAGTGCTGGGGCCCTGCACTGCACAGTCCATCTTGCTGCCCGTTTTCTCCTGGTTTATCTGCGCGTGAATGTGTGACCGTGGTCAGCCGCCTTGTGCGCCTCAAGCGCCTCACTTGGTCTGCTCGTTGCCTCCCCGTGCTCAGTAACCACAGCCTGCGCACCTGGGATGTGCCAACCACCGCTTGTGCGCCCGCTTGGGACCACCAGCCACTGCCTTTTCCTGCTGAGACCCCTCTCCGCTGTCCACTGACTGTACAATTTAATTTTTCTATCTGTTCTTGTTGCTTTTTTTGGTTCTATATTTTTATTGTCCTTAATCTTGGTTGTGAGAGGAGGCACAGTGTGTTCACCTACGCCTCCATCTTGGCCGGCAGTCATAAATAGTTTGTTTTGTTCACTATATTCCTGTTATAGGTAAGATCATATGGTATTTGTCCCCACCGCCTGGCTTATTTCACTTAGCACAATGCTCTCCAGTTCCATCCATGCTGTTGCAAAGGAGAGAAGTTCTTTCTTCCCGCTGCATAGTATTCCATTGTGTAAATGTACCATAGTTTTTTTATCCACTCCCTGATGGGCACTTAGGTTGCCTCCAACACTTGGCTCTTGTAAATAATGCCACTATGAACATTGGGGTGCATAGATTCCTTTGAATTGGTGTTTCAGGATTCTTGAGGTACAATCCCAGCAGTGGGATCACTGGATCAAAAGGCAGTTCCATTTTTAGTTTTTTTGAGAAAATTCCATACTGTTTTCCACAGTGGCTGCCCCAGTCTGCGTCCCCACCAACAGTGCACTAGAGTTCACTTTTTCAGCTTGAGAAATTTCTAATACTTTTAATTATAGGCAGCACTGTGTCAAATATTGAGTATGGGTCCCTGTAAAGAAAGTCAGTAAAGTATATACATGAAATTGCCATCCTAACTGACAGTGACATGTAACAAGTGAAGATATCAAACAAATAAATGATAAATATTTATAAATAACTAAGTTTAGTCAATTCATTATTTTATGTGTCTCTGAGCACATTAGTTGCCAAATTGCTAAAAGCTAGCTAGCTACCCTAGCTGTGACTCCGTTGGTTAGGCATCACCCCACGAAGCTAAAGGTTGCCAGTTCAATTCCCCATCAGCGCACGTGCCTGGCTTGCAGATACATGCAAGAGGCAACTGATCAACGTTTCTCTCCATCTTTTCCCCTCTCAAAGAGAATCCAAGCTCACTACCTAACTAGTTAGATGAGTGAGACCAGTCTACGACAGATCTTCCCTGAATTTCAAAAAATCATTCCTTTTTCTTTATTGTTTTTATCTACTTAAGTTTTTATTATCTACATTTGGTTAATATTCAAGTAAGTAAAAAGTATAATGAGAAAGATTTATTCTTAAAAATCTAAAAAAATGCATATATATTATCATAGACTGTAAACAGATTCCTTCTTCCTTGGAATCATCCATTTTCAAGCGGGTTGTGCGCTGAAGCCCAGCTGGGGCAGAGGAGAAGGTTCGCACACTGAGTCAGACTGTTTTCATGGCTGTGTGATTTGGGGGCAGGTCCATGGCCTTTCTTATTTTAGTTTCTTCCTGTATGAAATGCACACAATGACAATCACCTCAAAAAATTGTGTGAGAATCTAATAACATTGCATATAAAATGCCTGGTGAGTAGAAGATCCTGAGGAACTGGCACATGCCGTGATTAACCATAAAAATGGATGGTGCTAAGATGTAGTTAGAAATATCACTGAATCGGGCAAGTTTAAGACCAAGCTTGTCAATAGAAACAGACTCATAGATACGGGGATCAGACTGATGGTTGCCAGAGGGGAAGGGGCTCGGGGGGCTGGGTGAAACAGGTGAGGGGATTGAGAAGTACAAATTGGTAGTCACCAAATAGTCACAGGGGTGTAAAGTACAGCACAGGGAACACAGTCAATGACATTGTGTTAACTATGTACGGCGCCAGTGGGCACTTGAAATACCAGGGGGATCACTTTGTAAAGTATATGATTATCTAACCACTATGCTGTACACTTCAAACTAATACAAAATTAATATTGAACATAAGCTGTAATTGAAAGTTTTAAAAAATATTATATCATGTAAAAAAAATCAAACTTTTCATTTAGTAACCTGACCTTGAAATACACTTAACAATTTAACTTTCAGTTTTGTCATCTGTAAAATGGGAATAATTTGTGCAAAATCAAAAGAGTTTGGGGCTCATTTTGTATCTCATTTTGAAGCTCAAATGAGGTAATATTCCTCAGAGTGCATCAAAGTTTGAAGTCCCAAACCTCTGGTTATCCATATTAAAGAAATATAAAGAAAACTCTGACTTATAACAGTGGCTTTATTCCAGACCCTTCAGCTTAAAAAGTAATATTTGGGGTTGAAGCACCTTGTATAACATTTTACTCTTTTTGCTTGTCTGGAGAACAGAATGATGAGAAGAGTATACTTATTTCCGTGCATGAATGACAAGAGTAAGTAGACAAAACTGTAACATAGTGCTTATTTCACATTATTTTTCTTCTAAAACTGGATGTGTGTTAGACTCTGTTTTTAAACATAGCAAATAAGATTAGGGCGGGGTTCAGCAAATTTTTCCTGTAAAAGGCCAGGTAGTAAATATCGTCAGCCTCGCAAGCCATGTAGTGTCTGTCTGTCTGTCTGTCTGTCTGTCTGTCTGTCTCTCTCTCTCTCTCTCTCTCTCTCCACGCCTCAATTCTGCTGCTGTAATGTAAAAGCAGCACAAACAACAAAAAAGAAAAAAAGACTAACGGCTGTAATCGTGTTTCAACAAAGTTTCTTTACAAAAACAGCAGAGTTTGGCCTATGGGCCACAGTTTTTGCCTCACATTCAGAGGCTCATTGGTTGGCCATTCGTGCCCCGCCCCCAAGACTGTTGAGTCAGAATAATGGAGTAAGATCACCAAGCAAAAGAGACCAGGAAGGAATTGAAAATCATAGTAGCAGACACCATTCCCTTTTATATGAAATACAGCCTTAAATATTTAGAAATATTGGAATGTGGCAAGATATCTATATACTCTTCAATTCTCCTGAAAGTTTAATGACCTTAAGTTACTAGATCATATTTTTGCTGACAAAAAATAATGGCCATGCAAGAGAAGAAAAATATATCTTCTTTTTTTAGGATTTTATTTTTTTAATTGAGAAATAATAGATATATAACATTATATTAGTTTCAGGTGACCAACATAATTATTCAATGTGTTATGAATAATTACCACAATAAGTCTAGTTAATATCCATCACCAAATATAGTTACAAATTTTTTTCATGATGAAAATTTTTAAGATCTATTCTTTTAACAATTTCAAATATACAATACAGCGTTTTTAGCTATACTCACCATGCTGTATATTACATCCCCATGACTTATTTGTTTTATAATTGGAAGTTTGTACCTTTTGACTCTCTTCTCCCATTTCATCCACCCTCCACTCCCTGGCAACTACCAATCTGTTCTTTGTATTTCTGAGCTTGTATTTTTTATTTTCCACATGTAACTGAGGTTATACAGTATTTAGCTTTGTCCGACTCATTTTACTGAGTCGGACTCATTTTATACCCTTGAGGGTGTTTAGCATAACACCCTCAAGGTCCATCCATGTTGTCACAAAGAGTAAGATTTCCTGTTTTTTATGGCTGATATATATATATATATATATGTCGCATTTGCTTTATCCATTCATCCATGGATAGACTCTTAAGTTGCTTCTATGTCTTGGCTATTGGAAACAATGCCGCAGTGAACATGGGGTACGTGTATCGTTTTGAGTTAGTGTTTTCATTTTCTCTGGATAAATACCCAGAAGTGGAATTTCTGAATCATATGGTAGTTCTACTTTTTAATTTTTTAAGGAACTATCTACTTTTTTTCATACTGGCTGCAACAATTTACATTCCCACCAACAGTGCACAAGGGTTCCCTTTTCTCCACATCTTCATACTTATTTCTTGTCTTTTTTTATAATTGCCATTCTAACAGGAGTGAGGTAACATCTCATTGTTTTTTATTTACATTTCTCTGATATTAGTGATGTTAAGCACTTTTTCATGTACCTGTTGTCCATCTGTATGTCTTCTTTGGAAAAACGTCTATTCAGATCCTCTGCCGATTGCTCAATTGATTGTTTAGATTTTTTGCTTTTGAGTTGAATGTGGGTACTTTATATTTATTGGGTATTAATCCCTTATCAGATACATGACTTGTAAATATGTTTTCCCATTCAGTAATTTGCCTTTTTATTATGTCAATGATTTTCTTTGCTGTACAAAAGCTTTTAAGGTTGATACTATCCCACTTGTTTATTTGCTTTTGCTGCTTTTGCTTTTGGTGTCAAATCCAGAAAAAAAAAAGTCTTTGCCAAGACCAATGTCAAGGAGAAAAATGTATTTTCTCATTTGGCTACTTTCATATTATTTATGCCATGGTAACTAAGATAAGAATTGGAATTCAAATGCTCAACACAAATTAAACAATGATCTCTTCATAGCTAAAAATATCAAGGATATTTTCATCACAATATTCTAAGACTTAAAAGTGTAAATCCCTCTGTATCAGGAGAATACATCAAGATGCACCTTGAACCGTTAAGAAAATGCAGAGTTCAGCTGAAGAATTCCATCCTTAACATACTAAGGTGACCTGGAGTTTGCCAGTACGCTACCATGGAAGGAAGTAAAATAATTTTGCAAGCACTCTAAATACTAAAATTCAATATTGGAATGCAACAAGTTGGGCTTTGAATGAATTTTAAGGCTTTCTTCTGGATTAACAGCCTTTAATAATGAATGCTTTAAATATTATATGAAATAAGTTACACATATCTATATATGATGAGAACATCTCACTTTTGTAGTTAGGTGTGTACTGAATTAAGGATCATTCAAACTTGCAATTATCATTTGATTCTATTTCTTGCACCACAAAAAGTTGCTTTTATCACCAAATGATTTTAAGTCCACTTTCTGCACTGCTACTTCATGATTTTGCTGAATAACACATGTAGGAAAAATCTAGGTCAGGTTAGGAAAACGTGTACACATTCTGGATCTTTTGCAAAACACTTCAAAAGCCTTTGTTAACTTTTTTCTTTGTCTTTTAATTGCAAAAGAGGAAAATGAAATGAAATGTACCTTCAAAACAAAGAAAGGATTCCCACCATGTAATGCTGGGTTTCCTGGCAATAGTTACCCTCCCTTATGTTCACATCCACACATCAGCTGATGTCCCACAAGTTTGCTTCCCATGTCCAACACTTAGGTTCCCGTGACCTACAAGCTTGGCCCTTATTTGGCTATTTCGTTCCTTCTGAACCAAGGCAGGTCTTCTATTTCCAGCCCAGTTTTTCATCCCTTAAAGGGGACCCTGCAGGCTGACTACATAAGTTGGAGAGCCCAGTGCAAAATGAAAATGCCAGACACTTTGTTGAAAAAGCAGGAGCACAGTGCCACCAAAGTAGTAAATATAAAACATCACAAAACCAGTCTCCTTACTCTACACCCCAGAAATTGAACTCTTTGATATTCACCCAAAGGAGATGAAAACTTACGCTATACAAAAATCCGCACATCCTAATTGCCACAACTTGGAGGTAAACAAGATGTCCTTCAGTAGGTGAGTGGATAAGTCAACTGTGGTATCTCCATACATTGAAATTTTATTCAACAACAAAAATAAATGAGCTATTAAGCCATGAGAAGAGATGGAGAAAACTTACATACATATTACTGTATATACATGAAAAGGCTACATGCTGTATGATTTCCACTATATAACATTCCAGGAAAAAGCAAAACTATGAAGATCAAAAGATCAATGGTTGCCGGAGGTTAGTGGGGTGTGAGGGCTGAATAACCAGAGCTCAGAAGATGTTTAGGGCTGTGAAACTTCTTTCTATGATACTATAATGCTGAGTACATGCCATTATTAATTTGTCCAAACCCATAGAATGTACAAGAGGGAATGCTAATATAAACTGTGGTTCTGGGTGACACTACGTCAATGTAGGTTCATCATTTGTCACAAATATACAGCTCTTGGGTAGTGTTGATAACGAGGAAGGCTATGACTGTGTAGGGGCAGGGGGTGTATGGAAAATCTCTGTACCTTCCCCTCAATTTTGCTGTGAACCTAAAACTGCTCTAAAAAGTAAAGTCTATTAAAACATGGAAGATGGAATTGTCCCCTTAGCAAATGTTGCCCACTTTGTTCCTTGGGTAGATTGTAGCTACATCTTATATTAGTTATTGATTCATCACATTTCTTCCAAGAGTCTATGGAAACTTTCAGCACCAAGATTTCACTGTCACCCACAGAAAGCCTTCATTACCTCAGACTCTGTGTGAATTGTCCAAGAAAAGATTCTTTGTCCTCTATCTTTTCTAACTCCTCTATCCAAGGCATTTTTTTCTCAACTAATGTTAGTACCAAGCAACTTTATTTAACCTTTAAAGGTCAATTCTACTGTCTGTTTGAAACTATTTCCTCTTTTTTATTAAAGTCGTCATGATGATTTAAATACACTAGTGTATGCACATTTTATGAGATGTTATTTTATAAGTAACTACCATATTTTGCTGTGTATGATGCATACATTTTTGCCCAATTTTTGAGGGTAAAATAAGGATGCACTTTATACATGGGTAGTACTAAATCTGTATCTATATAAATGTTTTTAATTCTTTCATTTATGCTTATATGTTAAAAGTGTAACTCTAGAAAACAATAACAATATCCATATGCAAAATAATACCCTGGAATATGATACTCTGCTTTGTTTCTAAATATAAATAAATAAACAATTGAGCCCTGCCTGGTGTAGTTCAGTGGATTGAGCGTGGGCCTGTGAACAGAAAGATTGCGGTTCAATTCCCAGTCAGGGAACATGCCTGGGCTGCAGGACAGTTCCCAGCAGGGGATGCACGAGAGGCAACCACACATTGGTATTTCTCTCCCTCTCTCCTTCCCTTCCCTCTAAAGATAAATAAATAAAAAATCTTTAAAAAATATAAATAAATAAACAATTGAGCTGAAAAATTAAAATGAAAGATTTTTCTCCTGAAAGTTTGGGCCAAAAAGGTGGATGTGCAGTGTACATGGGAGCACATTATACACAGCAAAATACAGTATATCTCATGTCTTACATTTATCATCAGAAGCTTAAAATCAGACATTTTTGCCTGAAAATTAAAATAAAATTATAAAATATTCTTTAAAATATCAAGGGAAAGGCACTGGTGGGTGTGGCTCAGTGGGTTGAATGCCAGCCTCTGAACCAAAAGATTGCTCACTGGTTCGATTCCTGGTCAGGGCACATGCCTGGGTTGCAGGCCAGGTCCCCAGTTGATGGTGTGAGAGAAGCAACCAGTCCATGTTTCTCTCTCTCACTGATGTTTCTCTCACACTCTTTCTCCCTTCCCATCTCTCCAAAAATAAATCAATAAAATATTTAAAATGTCAATGGAAAGAATGAAGAACTGATACATGACCCAATGTAGTCAAATCTAAAAAACATTATGGTAAGTGAAAGAAGCCAGACACAAAAGTCCATATACTGTATGTGCAGAATAGGCAAATATATAGAGTCAGAAAGTGGATTAGTGATGGATTAGGGCTGGAGGTGAAGAATGGAGAGTGGCTATTAAAGTTCATAAGGTTTCTTTTCAAGCTGATGAAAATGTTCTACACTTGGATTGTTGGGGTGGCTGCACAGCTCAGTAGGTATACCAAAACCACTGAACTACATGTTTACTATGGGAAATGTTTATGGTGTGGAAGTTTTCTCTCCATACAGTGGTTTAAAAATAAAATCAATGAAAAGGCAAGTACCATATGATTCCACTCATATGCAGAATCTAATGAACAAAATAAACTAATGAAAAAATTGAAACAGTCTCAGAGAACAGACTGACAGCTGTCAGAGGGGAAAGGGTTGCTGGGCTGGGTGAAAACAGTGAAAGGATTAAGCTAAAAAAGAAACAAAGGTCATAGACACAGACCACAGTACGGTGATTACCAGAGGGAAAGAGATTGTGCGGGGAGGTAGGAGAGGGCAAAAGGGGGGTAAACGGTGATGGAAGGAGACTTGACTTGGGGCAGTGAGCACACAGTACAGTGTACAGATGGTGTATCATAGAATCACACACCTAAAACCTATACAATTTTATTAACCAATGCCACCCCAATAAATTTACTGTAATTTAAAAAATAAGAAAATAAAATCAATGGGTATGAGTCTCTGCTTGACAAATACATTTAATTCCAGCTCCCTCTCTTCTTGTCTTTCCTTTCTTCTTCCCTTTTCTAACTTTCTATTTTATCTTCTGGAGTAGATTTCTAAAACTTATCCTGTCAATTTAGAAATGAGAATATCTCAAATTTTCTTTAAAAATGCATTAAATACTTGAAAAATATGGACAGAGACACAAAGACAAGGTATAAAATTATTATTTATTTTATGAAATCTTCCCTAAGTTCTTTAAAATTTTTTTAAATTTTACCCTCACCCAAGGATATGTTTTTTTGATTTTAGAGTGAGAGGAGGGTGGAGAGAAAGAAAGAGAAACATTGATGTAGGAAAGAAACATCAACCAGTTGCCTCCTGTTTGCACCCTGATGGGGGATGGAACTGCCACCTGGGTATGTGCCCTGCACAAAAATCAAGCCTGCAACATTTTGATGCATGGGGTGACACTCCGCCCAACAGGGTGGCCACCTGACCAGGGCTTCCCTAGTTCCCTTAAATTGGCAAATTTGACTAACAAATTCTAAACATGCCCTTATCTTTAAAAAGTTTATTTAAGCTCTTATGACATCTCACTTGTTTTATGAAAAATGCCTGAGCAAGGGTAGAGAAAGGAGCTGGCCCAAAGGAGGGCTGCTGCTGTGAATGAATATTTGTGTCATCCCAAAACCATGCGTTGAACCCTAGTCCCTAATGCAGTGTATTCACAGGTGGAGCCTTTGGGAAGTAATTAGGTCATGCAGGTGGGGCCCTCATGAAAAGGATTTGTGCCCTTATAAGAAGAGTTACATAACGTTTGCTTCTTCTCTCTCAGTTCTCCACCAAGTGAAGATACAATACAAAGATGACTATCTGCAATCCAGGCCTCCCCAGAAACTGGATCCGTCAGCACATCCACCTAGGACTTCCCAGCCTCCAGAATGGTGAGAAATAAATGTTCATTGTTCATGCCACCCAGTCTGTGATACAATTGTTATAGCAGCCGGAACGAAGACAGCTGCTGAGTGCCCCCACTGAGGCAGCAGAGCCGGAGACCCGGGTTCACAACCACTGGGGCAAAGTTGCTGCCAATATAAAAACTTAGACTACATAAGCAGTCCCTAAACGTATATTCTTTACCTGGCTGCAAGAACTGAGGTGGAAAAACAAGCAAACAAACAAACAGAAGAAGGCTACATGTAAATTAATGACAATTGACATTATTGTCCACCACTGTGGACCAGGCACTGTGCATATTCAGTTAATCCAAACAACAATTCTATGGGGTATTATTATCTCTAAAATATAAATAGAGGAACTGAGACTCAGGGAAGCTGAGTAACCTGCCCAAGGCCTCACAGTTAGTAAACCAATCCCCATGTATCTAATGTTAAGATGATACCAGACCTCTCATTCAGTGAAGAATCCCAGAAAATTACTTGTCTATCCTAAATCCCAGAGAACAGGTGGGACCTGCAGTTCCTTTTTTTTTTTTTTTAAGAGAAAGAGAGAGGGGAAGGGAGGGAGAAAGAAGAGAGGGATAGAAACATTGATGTGAGAGACAAACATTGATTGGTTGCTTCTCATCCACTCCCCAGCTGGGTATCCAATCTGCAACCTAGGCATGTGCCCTGACCTGGAATCAAACCAGCAAACTTTCACCTTGCTGGACAATACCCAACCAACTGAGTGACAGCAGCCAGGGCTGCAGTTCCATTTTGGAACCCACTGGTTGTATGATATAGAATTAAAACTGGTGTTATCATCAGTGAGGTCATTGTTCTCTTCATATTTGCCTGCTCTGCTCAATATTGCTGAATTTCTTCCCCAAGAATATCTAAATGCCCTTTAGATCTTTAACTCATAACAAAGGGAACTATGTCGTATAACTTATTTTAAACTAGCTCCTGAAGTGCTGTGATTTGCCTATCTTTGATCAAATGTTCTTCCCAAGCAGTCTGATTTTATGAATTTTCCTGGGCTGTGTTAAATGGCATCCCATTGACATCAGTATGAATGAGGAGCAAGGGGTGGGCTCAGCACAAAAGCATGACCTCTTATTAGTTGCTATTCTGATACTTTATTTGTCAGCACGATTCAATGGCACAGAGAGAAGGTTCACAGGAGATTGTGTATAAAGACTCCGCTACATTTTACAGCTTTTCCCAAGCCATCAGGGTAAAGAATTACTGCTACTCACATCCATAATTATATGTGGCATTTTGGCTCTGTAATTAAATTCAAAATAAATCACATGCAGCAATTTGTTAAATTTAAATAATGTTACAAAAAAAGAAAAAGATCAGTGAATGAAATGAGCTTTTGAACTTAGGGATATTATTTGAGGAAAGACTGTCATTCATTCAAACTAGCAGGGTTTGTGGCTGTAAAAATAAACTCAGCAACACTTAACTCTGTTGAATCTAGGATGTGATGAGGCCATTAGAATCTGTGCCATTGGACTGGATTATGTAGGAAACAGGAGCAATAAACCCTCGTGTAGAGGAAATTCAAAACTGTAAGTTCAAAATAAGTCACGTTAATAGACTGGTTTTGATTTATTTTCCAAATGACTTAAAGTCCCTTAAGAATTACACATAATATTTATTAAATACTAGTGGGATTTTCCCAGTCATTCAGAAGAAGCTGAGATACAAAGAAGAGGTTTACCCGAATCAGTATCAGAACAGGATAAATGACAATAACTATACATAACAGCAACAACAACACTTAATGCTTGTCAAATATTTTTTGGTTAAAAAGCAATGTCATGACCTCTGGTCAAGATGGAGGTGTAGGTAAACATACTTCACCTCCTCGCACAACCACAGAAAGAATTACAACTAGACCTCAAAACAAGTGACACCCAGAACCATCAGAAAATTGAGCTGCACGGAAGTCCAGCAGCCAAGGATTTAAAGAAGCCACATTCATGCAGACGAGTAGGAGGGGTGGAGGCAGGGAGACGCACACAGACAAGGTGTGGTGCAGAGGGGGTGGCAGCGGGACAGGCGGTTCCAGTTCACGTGTGGTGGATAAAGATCTGGAGGAATACCTTGGGATGCTTATTATACTTTAAGTGTATTTTATTGATTGTGCCAGTACAGTTGTCCCATTTTTTTTCCTTTTTGCCCCCCTCCACACAGTAGCCACATTCCCTCTAACAATCCCCCACTTAGTTCATGTCTATCGGTTATACATATAAGTTCTTTGGTTTCTCCATTTCCTACACTATTCTTAACCTCCCCCTGTCTATTTTGTGCCTGCCAATTATGCTTCTTAATCCCTGCACCTTTCCAAATTCTTCCCCCTACCCCACCCAGCTGATAAACCTCCAAATGATCTCCATATCTAAAATTCTGTTCCTGTCCTTGTTGTTTGTTTAGTTTGTTTTCTTAGATTCAGTTGTTGATAGTTGTGAATTTGTTGTCATTTTGCTGTTCATAGATTTGATCTTCTTTTTCTTAGGTAAGTCCCTTGAACATTTCATGTAATAATGTCTTGGTGATGATGAACTCCTTTAGCTTTAGCTTGTCTGGGAACACTTTATCTGCCCTTCCATTCTAAATGGTAGCTTTGCTGGATAGAGTAATTGAGGTTGTAGGTCCTTGCTCTTCATCTGTTTGAATACTTCTTGCCAGTCCCTTCTTGCCTGCAGTTTCTTTTGAGAAATCAGCTGACAGTTTTATGAGAACTCCTTTGTAGGTAACTGTCTCCTTTTCTCTTGCTGCTTTTAAGATTCTCTCTTTAACCTTCGGCATTTTAATTATGATGTGCTTTGGTGTGTTTCTTCTTGGATCCAACTTCTTTGGGGACTCTCTGAGCATACGGGACTTCCTGAAAATCTATTTCCTTTGCCAGTTTGGGGAAGTTTTCCTTCATTATTTGTCCAAATAATTTTTCAATTTCTTGCTCTTCCTCTTCTCCTTTTGACACCCCTATGATTTGGATGTTGCAACATGTAAAATTGTCCCAGAGGTTCCTAAGCCTCTCCTCACTTTTTTGAAGTCTTATTTCTTCTTTCTGTTCCAGTAGAATGTTTACTTCTTCCTTTTGTTGCAAATTGTTGATTTCCTTCCCTTCTTGGTTCCTTGTATATTTTTTCTTTATTTCACATTATTTAGCCTTCACTTCTTCCTTTTTTTGTAGCTGTACTCAATCATTTCTCTGAGCATCCTGATTACCAGTGGTTCGAACTCTGTATCTGAGAGGTTGGCTATCTCCTCGTCACTTAGCTCTTTCCTGGAGTTTTGATCTGTTCTTTCATTTGGACCACATTTCTTTTTCTCCTCAATCTGTCAGCATGCCTGTTATGTTGTAAGGGGCAGAGCTTTAGGTAGTCACCAGGTCAGGGCAATCCACTTCTTCTGTTGCAGCACTGTATGTGGGGGAGGGGTCAGAGAGGGAGCAATGCTGCTTGCGGGGCCCTCATCCTGCTTTCAGTAACTCCCCCTCCTTCCCACAAGCAACTGGCACCCTTCCAATTGCTTCCCTGGTGCTGATTACCAAGTAGCTGGACTTGTGTACATTCTAGGACCCTGAGGGCCCCTCAAACACACTCTCCTGAGAGACTGGAAGTTTCTTCCACCGCCACAACCCCCACAGGTTTTTACATCCAGAGGTTATGAGGCTTTATTTTCCTGGTGCTGGAACCCCGGATTGTGCGGTCTGTCCTGGGCTGGGATTACTCGCTCCCCAGTTGTCCCTGTTGGTTTTTATCTGCAGGCAGATGTGGGACTGCCCAGTCCACTAGCCACTGCCTCACCATTTGTCCTCTCTGCCCTGGCTGCCCATTTTTGCCCCTCCTACCAGTCCAGATGAATGTTTCTTCTTAACTCCTTGGTTTTAAGACTTCCATGCAGTTTGATTTTCCGCCAGTTCTGGTTGTTTTCTGTTTTTAGATTGGTTGTTATCTTTCTTTTGGTTGTGTGAGGATGCTAAGTGTATCTACTTACACCTCCATCTTGGCCAGAAGTCTCTGCTTTTAATACAGATTTAATATATGCTAGCTATTCCATTGTTTGACGTCTTTCCTTAAATCATCCCAGTTCCTTTGTATATTTCCCTACCTCTCAATCAGCTTCCTTTCCATCTCAGTCTGCTATTTTTTTTTTTTTTGGTTTGCTATTTTATATCATCTTTTATGTTTTAATTCATAGAATAAGTTTAAAGTTTTTTTGAGAACAATAATCAGATATTCTGGCCTTACAGAAAATATTTTTTAAGTATGTTCTTCTCACTCAAAACTACTTTCTTCATTTTTTATTTTTCAATACATTTTCATATTCTCTGTGGTAGTTCTCTTTCTTTCTTATTATCCTCAAAGGAGAAGCATTTTCTAAGCCTGGCTTTTCCCATAAACACAGAAGGTATATTGCACTTGATTTCCTCATTATCCTCCAGGTTGTACTTTTGTTTTCAGTCAGAAGTCAAATTGATATAAACGCAGTAAACCGGAATCCTAGAGCTCATGAAGGATAATGAAATGCTGAAAAAACCCGGCAGAGGAACTCCATCCCTGTGGTACCTCTCCCCTGTGTCTAGTGAAGCTGCTGTGCTGGATACTAAATGTGTTTATCCAGAAAATGAATACACTGGAACCTCAGTTCTCAAACTTAGTTCTTTTTGGAAACTCTTTGAGAAGTGATTTGTTTGAAAACAATCATATTCATGCTCCCCCATTGCCTTTTTTGTTTGCTGCCTGAGTGATGTGTGACTGATCATACAGGTATCAGCACGAAGGGATTGTCGGGTTGAACACTGAAGTTTTGTTTGACAACCAAGACATTTTTTCCACGAATAACTTCATCAAGAACTGAATTGTTCGAGATGGGAGATATTCAAGAACCAAGTGTGACTGTATTGTGTTTCCATTCGGCCAGTTATTCATGTTCAGTACAGATGTTTCACCAAGTGCCTTCCTGCCGCAGACTTCATGGGGCGCAAGGCCCTGTCACGGGAACAGTTCTGCTCCTGACGGTTTCCCACCGCCACTCCATTTATTTACTTATTCATTTATTTACTTCAATTAATTAATTACTGTATCGTCACCCAAGAACATCTTTTCATTGCTTTTTAGAGAGAGAAGAGGAGACAGAGGAAGGGAGAGAGAGAAACATTGATGTGAGAGAGAAGCATTGACTGGTTGTCTCCTGTATGTCCTGGGACCAGAGATTGCGCGTGCCTGACCAGGCATGGTACAGCCTGGACCGGGGACCAAACCCACAAGCTGGGTTTGTGCCCTGACCAGGAATTGAACCCACAGCCTTTTGGTTACCCGATGAATCTCCAATCACCTGAGCCACACAAGCCAGGGCTGCCACTTCTTTTAATAACTGAATTAGCCCTGCTGAAAAGTTCCACGGAACCAAGAGCTCCTGTGTGGTTTTGGAATGTGTCAACGGGCTAGGCTGAACTGCATTTCACAGAATTCTCTCTGCTGTGTGTTTCCAGTTAGGGCAGGCCACAAGAGATATTCTTGCACTGAATTTGAAGGACAAAAATGGGTCCTGGCCATTTTTTTTACAGTTTGCATACATTGTCACTTAGCTGCTAGCTCACCTGGTTGGTCTGCCGCAGCTCCATCTTCCCCCTGAAGCTCCTTCAGCTTTTCCAACTGCTAGGCCTGGCGCGTGCTTAGTTCCATGGCCAAGGGCAAGTTTCTCCTGCAGCATATCCATGCCATCGAGAATAGAGGCAGTGAGAACTAACACAGTTTTCGGTTCATCATGGTGTGTTTCAGGCCATGCTTGTGGATCATACATGTCCTTTCTCTCCTGTGCTTTAAATTCATCTTTTCTTTCCAGCCACCTACCCTATAAACTCCAAGCTCTAATATCAGATGTGATGTTAACAACTCTACAAAGATTTCTAGACCAATGCCCACAATTGCAGTCAAATTCCTGTAACAAAACGCCCACTCTCTTTTGCCTCCTCTCCCTCTCTGAAATATATCTCAGCGTAGCTGTCTATGTTTACCTTATCTATCTACTATCTATCTCCTAGGGATTCTGCTTCTTTAATTGAATCTTGCTGATAAAGTTCCCCACGTAATCCATGACCCATGTTACTTCCTGTTATTTTATTTCAAAATTCGGAAACACTGGTTGATTTCTCCTATGTCTCCTCAGTTTAACTTTGTGATTATTTTGTTGTTTCTCAGGACGGGGCTTTCACATCAATACTTACTGACTTCCTTTTGTCCAGCTGAATGTGTATTATATTTAGCAGAAATATCTTTACTTTACTGGCGCATGATATTATCTTTCCCTAGTAAATTAGAAGCAATGAACAAGCAATGAGGGACGTAGGTGCTGGAGCTTATATGTAACCATTTTCTCCAGCTGCCTCCTGAGAAGAAAAAAGTAGTTACCTCAAATCTAATTCTGTATGTTCTATGCCCATACAACTGTTAAAATGTTAAAAGCTATTAACTCTAGCTCTTGGTTTGAAGAAGTTTGCAGGGAATTTAAAAAAAAAAAAAAAGGCCACTTATTCCACTTCCAGCCATGATCGAGTACCTAATACCAAGTATACCCTCCCACTGTCCCAAGTAGAAAACTAGACAAAACATAAGAAACACCTTCTCAGGTATTGGACTGCACTAGTTCAGTCCTGATCCCTGAAAAGAGAAGTAAATGAGTAGAGCTCTCTGATCACCCCAGCTCTCTGCCCGCAAGGACCATCCGGACAATGGCACAGGGAAAGGAGCCTAAGCTGTGTAAGTAGTTTTGCTAACTTTTGGAGACAGAGAGCACAGTTTGAAGAGAATGTGCTGGCTGGAATGTGTGGGGCAAAGCACTAGAGAGGAGGGAGCTGTGCCAAGAGAGAGCTCCAGAAATATGCATTGCATCTCCTTCAGTTTTCGCCTAAATATAAGCAGCACATAAATAGGATGAGATTCTAGAAGGCCAGGAAATTAATGAAGCTGGAAACTTAAAATTTCTCATAGTTCATACTGGGCTAGGAAGTGTTTTGAGTTCTAATAAGCAGAGTGAAGAGACTTTATGACTCTAAGGCATTCAGTAAAGATCACGGAAATGTCATACCTTAGTAGCAGAATAACTGAACCATAGAGTAAGGCCATATTGGACCTGCCCTAAGTGCTTACAAGTAAGCTCTCAAAATGAGCAAGCCCATCAGCAAGTAACTTATTTGTCTGACAAAATACAATCCAACACTCAGTAATAAAATCTAGATATTCAACAATGTAACATTTACAATCTCTAGCACCCCATTAAAAAATGACTAGGCATGTCAAGGAACACAAAAATGTAACCCAGAACCAGAAAAAAAAAAAACCATCTGGAAAGAAAGAAACCCAGAAATTATGGATATAGGAGTTTAAAACAACTATTATAAATATATTCAAGGATTTAAAGAAAAATATGAACATAAGGAGTAGGGAAATAGAAGACATAAAAACAGTAAGTGGAACTTCTGGAGATAAAAAAATACAATGTCTGCAATTACAACTTTACATGATGAGCTTAAGAGGAGAGTAGACAGGACTTAAAGACACAGCAACTGATCTCTCCAAACTAAAGCATTAAAAGGGAAAAATGAAACATACTCAGTTATCTATAGGAAAATTTCAAGCAGCCTAGCATCCTTGTAATTGCAGTCCATGAAGAGAAAGTCCAGAAAAATTATTTCAAGAAACAAGGCCAGGATTTTCCAACTTGATGAGAACTATAAGCCCACATATCCAATAAATTTAATGAATTTCAAGCATGCTAATCACAAAAGAAAATTACACCAAGATGTAAACAAATTGCTGAAAATGATGACAAGGAGAAAAATGTTAAAAACAGCCAGAAAACCAAATATAATAATAATAAGGGAATTCTCATGAAAAATAATAGAAGACAAAAAACAATAGAATAACATTTTCAAAATGCTGAAAGAAATGGAATCGTCTCATCTCATTAAAATGTATACATTAAATATGTACAGCTTTTTGTAATGTTGATTTCAACTCAAAAAGTGGTTTGAAAAGGAAAAGATTGTCAACCTAGAATTTTATACTCCCAAAAACGTCTTCAAAAAAGAAAGCAAAATAAAACATTGTCTGACCAAAAAGAAAATGACAGACTTCATTGCCAGCAGACCTGCACTACAAAAAAAGGTTAAAGGAAGTTTTTCAGACTGAAGGAATGTGATGGAAACCAGATGGAAACCAGTGGTTACCAGATGGAAAATAGGACCTACACAAAAGAATAGAGTACCAGAAATGGGAAATATGTAAGTATAGATAAAAGATTATTTCTCTGATTTTTACATTTAATGTCAAAATAAGAATGTTTACAACATATATAGAAGTCAAATGCATGATGATAGCAGAAATAATGTGGAGAAAAAATTGAAATATACTATTATAAGGTCTTTCTATATGAAATGTTATAATATTTTAAAGTAAACTATGGTAAATTAAAGAGGTATATTATAACCTCTGGAAAAACCACTTTTAAAATAATGGAAGCATTTAGCATAAATATTTAAAGCAAAGTAGGTGATGTTACAACAGATTACTAAAAAAATACTCAACTACCGTAAGAAGGCTGGAAAGGAGGGAAACAAAAATGAAGAAAAATAAGAAAAATATCAGACAAACAGCAGTATGGCACAAGTAAACCAACCATATTAAAAATTATTTTAAATACATGTGGTCTAAATACCCTAATTAAAAGGCAGAAATCATCGATTTGGATAAAAAAGGAAGACCCAACTATATGCTGTCTACAAAAAAAGATCAATATAAAGTCACAAATGAACCAAAAGTAAAAAGATGGCACTCTTCTTATAATGGCTAAGTAGCTCCTTATTGAAGCAAATCTTTTGCAGATAACTATAAATTCTATTTCTTAAAATATTTTATTTATTTATTTTTAGAGAGAGGGGAAGGTGTTGGGAACCGCTCTGCCTGGTTTCAGGAATTGTAACTGCACCCCATGGCTAAGGCTGAGTGAGCAACCTTTGGTCTGTGAGCCACTAAGGAGACAAAGCTTATCCCCCTGGCAGGAGCGCTGCTTCTGCTTCATCCATATCTGGCCCCCAATGCTTAGTCAGTTAGCCAATGACGGGTAAGATTCCCTCAAGGGAGGGGCCACCTAAGCCAGGCATGACCACTTGGAAGGCCCTCAAGGAAGGACTGGGGGACTGCAGCAAAGAGGGGGTGATGGACCCTGCCCCCTGGCTATCCTGACATAGCCTGAGTCCCCAATCCGTCCTTATCTCTGGCTTCCTGGTCTCAATCCACTTAAGCCTGAAACTATGATGGAGGGCGGTGCAGCCCTGTGCTGGCTAGATCAGCTTCCTGGGTGATCAGGCATAAGAAAGAATTTATACAGTCCCGTGAAACCTGCTTTGCTAACAGTGCTCTCATTTAAATGATAGGGGTCTGAGGAGGAAATGAGATTGTCTCCCAAAGTTTTGTAACCCCTTAGCTGACAGACCCTGACTCAATTATACCCTCAAAGTTCTTTGAAATGTTATCTATTGTTTGATCTTTGCCACCTGACATTGATTGATGAGCTTTACCTGTATTCCTGTGTGTTACGAACCTAGTAAAAGCCATTGAGGAAGGGACTCTTGGCCCTTCTTTGAGAGATCGACCACCTCTCCTCCCCAAGCAGATCATGTCTTGGTAGACTTATTTTCATCCGAGGTGGATGGATGGGGCTCTGCAGGCGGAGCCCCGCCACAGAAGGGAGGGAGAATGAGAGGGAGAAAAATATCAATGTGTGGTTGCCTCTCACATACCCAACACTGGGGACCTGGCCTGCAACCCAGACATGAGCCCTGACTGAGAAATTGAACTGGTAACCCTTTAGTTTGCAGGTCAGTGCTCAATCCACTGAGCCACACTAGCCAGGGCTATAACTATAAATTCTAAACAAAATGTAAAAATCAACTACCTAAAATCCCCAGAGAGTGACCAAAAGCAGGCAGAAACTAGGAGGGAGTCATCTAGATGAAGGAAAGAGCATTGAAGGAGTATCTCACTTTTACAGCTTTTTTCTTGAAGAGAGACCACAGTGGAAACTAAAACTCAGAAACCCAAAGAGCCTCTACAAAGAATCATTAACAATAGATGCAATTCAATTATACTATAAAGAAAGAGAGAGTTGTGGCTGGTGTGGCTCAGTGGGTTGATCTCCGGCCTGAGAACCAAAGGGTTGCTGGTTTGATTCCTAGTCAGGACGTATGACTGGGTTGCAGACCAGGTCCCCAGTAGGGGGCATGTGAGAGGCAACCACACATTGATGTTTCTCTCCCTCTCCTTCTCTCTCCTTTCCCCTCTCTCTAAAAATAAAATAAAATAAAATCTTTTTAAAACAGGAAAAGAAAAAGAGAAAATGAGAAATATACATAAAAGATAACCAACCCAAAGATGACTCAAATGTTGAGATTATCAGATAAGAATTATAAGCAGTTATTATATTACATTATGCTCAACTATATAAAGGAAAAAATGCTTGTAATAAGAATGAATGGAAACTATAAATAAGAACCAAATGTCAAAACAACAGCGTGAGCACATGATAAGATCATGGGACCCATGGCCAAAGTGAGTGGGAAGGCCTGAAGAATCCAGGCCAAAAGTTCAATTTAACGTGTGATGCTTACAATCAGAATCACCAATTTGAAATTGCAAGTTCACCTGATGCAGTCATGTCCTCTTCTTCAATTTCATAAAGTCTCTCTCAGATTAAGGACATCTTAAGAGTCCTGGCTGGCATGGCTCAGTGGATTTAGTGCCGGCCTGTGAAACAAAGGTTCGTAGGTTCAATTCCCAATCAGGACACATGCCTTGGTTGCAGGCCAGGTCCCCAGTACGGGTGCATGAGAGGCAACCACACATTGAGGTTTTTTCCCCTCTCTCCCCTTCCCTAAAAATAAATAAATAAAATCTTTTTAAAAAGAACCTCTTAAAACATTAATCTTCCAAGACCTAATAATTAAACCCTGTGGGATAAATTGGATCATTATTACAATATTGTCAAGTTAACATTGTTGCTGTCCCAAAGTCTAACCACAGGTCTTTTTTTCCACTAAAACATGTGATGATGACCAGGATACCAAGATCCAGTACCATCTATACTGTGTTTCTGGGGCTTGGGCTATAACCTTGCATGTAGTCACATTGATTGTGACAAGAAAGGAACCCATGAACTTAGCTATAAAATGGATGAGAGGTATTCTCTACTTGTTCGTCGATCAGAATGATAACATCCAGCAGTTTAAGCAGGACCTAGCCCAATGCCTACTGAAGTTAAGCAACTCCTTTGGATAATTTGCAGCCTCGATAGCATGGAAGATGTTGACTAAATAGGTATCAAATCAATGAGTCCTTGTTTAGAACTTCCACTGGATTCTCTGACCATGCATAGCAGATCCTACAAACAAACAAACAAACAAACATCAAACAAACCACTCAATGGTACCATTGTACCTGGGAAGCATTTACAGTATCAACCAACTTAACAGATTTGATCGTATATGAGAGAAATTTCTTTCCCTTTGAAGCCATGTTGGAAAATATCAACTGCCCTCAGTGCAGACAGATCACCGTGATGTTACTAATGGCTATACCCACTGTACTGGGAAGAAATGTTCGACCAGGTGTTCAAGACAAAAGGTAGATCTAGAGAAAGTGATGAAAGAAACATTTCATTAATTTCCAAAATAGATATTCAACTAAAGGAAGTTGATAAAAATATAATTTTATTTTACAACATTCTCCCCACTCCCCTGGATAAAAGAAAGAGAAACATATAGCTGCTTGGCAATGGTTCTGATAAATTTTCTGCTGAAAGGAGAAGTCAAGCCAGGAAATAGTGACCCATTTGATTGGCCAGTGAGACAGGTAGAAGAGCCTCTATTGAGACACATTGTCCACAAGTGAGTTTTGTTTTTTTGTTGAAGCTTAATCAAGGCATTCACAAATGAATGGGTTGATCTTGTTGGTGATATGTGAAGTGATTGAAACTCCTGTATGCTATAAGCATTCCAAGGGTACACAATTGTCTTTATTCAAGGGTAAAAATTCTGATAGTTATGATCACAGTAATAATAGTCTTCACTGAATGATATAAATAATTTAACATGGCCCTGGCTGTGTGGCTCAATGGACTGAGTGCTGACCTGCGAACTGACAGGCTGCCAGTTCCATTCTTGGTTAGGGCACATGGCTGGGTTGTGGCCCAGGTACCCAGTTGGGGTCATGTGAGAGGCAACTGAGTGATGTTTTCGTGCACACCCATGTTACTCTCCCTCTCTGCCTCCCTCTTTCCTCTCTCTAAAAATAAATAAAATCTTTATTAAAAATATAATAACAATTTTAACACGGAAAATTCTGCTTCCTTATTGATCTAATAAAGTGTAAAAATAAATCTTTATGTTTTTTGATTACATGATATTGTTTCATAGTTCACTGAGGCTCCACTTTTATTTGTAATCTTTTTCTTCTGCTTTTCAGATTGAATAATTTATTTATTTATTTATTTGTTTTATTGATTATGCTATTATAGTTGTCCCATTTTCCCTCATTCATTCCCCTCCACCCTGCACACCCCCTCCTACCCACATTCCCCCTTTAGTTCAAGTCCATGTGTCATATGTTCTTTAGCTTCTACATTTCCTATACTATTCTTGCCCTCCCACTATTTCCTACCAACTGTCTATGCTACTTATTATCTGTACCTTTTCCCTCTCTCTCCCCCATCCACTTCCCTATTGGTAACCTTCCATGTGATCTGCATTTCTGTGGTTCTGTTCCTATTCTAGCTGTTTGCTTATTTGCTTTTGTTTTAGGTGTGGTTGTTAATAATTGTGAGTTTGCTGTCATTTTACTGTTCATATTTTTTAGCTTCTTTTTCTTAGACAAGTTCCTTTAACATTTCATATAATAAGGGGTTGGTGATGATGAACTCCTTTAACTTGACCTTATCTGAGAAGCACTTCATCTGCCCTTCCATTCTAAATGAAAGCTTTGCTGCATAGAGTAATCTTGGATGTAGGTCCTTGCCTTTTATGACTTGGTATACTTCTTTCCAGCCCCTTCTTTCCTGGAAGGTCTCTTTTGAGAAATCAGCTGACAGTCTGATGGGAACTCCTTTGTAGGTGACTGTCTCCTTTTCTCTTGCTGCTTCTAGGATTCTCTCCTTCATTTTAATCTTGGCTAATGTAATTATGATGTGCCGTGGTGTGTTCCTCCTTGGGTCAACTTCTTTGGGACTCTCTGAACTTCCTGGACTTCCTGGAAGACTATTTCCTTTGCCAGATTGGGGAACTTCTCCTTTATTATTTGTTCAAATAAGTTTTCCACTTGTTGCTCTTCTTCTTCCCTTTCTGGTACCCTTATAATTCAGATGTTGGGACGTTTAAAGATGTCCTGGAGGTTCCTAAGCCTCTCCTCATTTTTTTGAATTCTTGTTCCTTCCTTCTTTTCTGTTTGTTTGTTTCTGTCTTCCTTCTGGTCCACTCCATTGATTTGAGTCCCAGTTTTCTTCCCATAGCTATTGGTTCCCTGTGCATTTTCCTTCATTTCACTTATTGTAGCCTTCATTTGTTCATGTAATTTGCGACCAAAATCAACCAATTCTGTGAGCTTCCTGATCACCAGTGCTTTGAACTGTGCATCTGATAGGTTGGCTATTTCTTTGTCGCTTAGATGTATTTGCTCTGGGGCTTTGATCTATTCTTCCATTTGGGCCACTTTTTTGGCCTGGTGGAGCCTGTTACGCATGAGGGGTGGAGCCTTAGGTGTTTACCAGGGCAGGGCAGCCCAGTCTCTGGGTTGTGATGCTGTATGTGGGGGAGGGGTCTGAGAGGGAACAATGGGGATTCCTCTGCTCTCTCAGATTTCAGTCCCTGCCGCCACTTCCCACAAGCAAATTGGGCCCTTATGGTGCTGATTCCTGGGTGAGTGGGCTTGTGTACATTCTAGGACCCTGTGGGTCTTTCCAACAAACTCTCCTGTGAGGCTGGGAGTCTCTCCTAGCACCTCAACCCCCACAGGTGTTTTCAGTTATTGTTTAAGGCTTTATTTCCCCGTGCTGGGGCCCCGGCTTGCTCCGTCTGTCTTGCTCCTCAGTTTCACCTGGTTTATCTGCATGGGAATGTGTGACTGCAGTCAGCCAGCTCCCTTGTGTGTCTCACTGGGTCTGCCTGCTACCACCCAGTACCCAGGGTCTGCCAGCCACCACTTTTTCTGGCCATGACCCCTCTCCTCTGGTCGCTGCCCTTGCCCCCTCTTACTGGTCTGGATGAATGTGTCTATTTTTATGCCTTGGTTTTTGGACTTCCGTGTAGTTCAATTTTCTGTCAGTACTGGTTGTTTTTTGTTGCTAAATTGTTGTCCTTACTTTGGTTGTGCTGGGAGGCATAGTGTGTCTACCTACACCTCTATCTTGGCCGGAAGTCCCCCATATTGAATAATTTAAATTGATCTGCTTTCAAGTTCCAACAAAGTTTCTTCTGCTGTCTCCAATCTTCTCTTTAACTCTTCTAGCAATTGTGTTTCTCATTTCCTGTACAGGGTGGGGCAAAATTAGGTTTGCAGTTGTGAGTACACAAAACACATTGTTTATTCTTGTCTTGTTATTTATTAATTATTATATTATTTTTCATATAAACTACTGTAAACCTTCTTTTGCCCCACCCTGTATTATATAGCTTTTCAGTTTCCAAATTCCCATTTGATTTTTCTTTTTTTTTTTTTTTACGATTTTATTTACTTATTTTTTTAGAGAGGGGAAGTGAGGAAGAAAGAGAGGGAAAGAAACATCAATGTGTGCTTGCCTCTCACACACTCCCTACTGGGCGTCTGGCCCCCAACTGAGGCATGCCCCTCTGGGAATGCACCCTCTACGGTGCCCTAGACTGGAAATCGAATAGAGGACTTTTTGATTTTCAGGCCAGCATTCAAGCACTGAGCCACACCAGCCAGGGCCCATCTGATTTTTCAAATAACTATATCTCTGATAAGTTTCTCCCATTTGTTCAGTTATAATTACAATATATTAATTTGTCTTTGAATATAAACATTATATATATTTGCATCTTTAAATGTACTTTTAAAAATCATACTTTATATATTATGCTATTACAGTTGTTCTGATTTTACCCCTTTGCCCTCTTCCATGCAGCACCCCCCACTCCCTCAGGCAACCCCCACACTATTGTTCATGTCTGTGGGTCATGTGTATAAGTTCTTTGGCTACACCATTTACTATACTGTACTTTACATCCCCATGGCTACTCTGTAACTACCTATTTGTACTTTTCAACCCCCCCACTTCTCTCCATTCTCTTCCAACCCCTTCCCAACTGGCAACCATCAAATAGTCCTCCATGTCCATGATTCTGTCTCTGTTCTTCTTATTTGCTTAGTTTATTTTTAAGAATCAATTGATGATAGATGTGTATTTATTGCCATTTTATTGTTCATAGTTTTGTTCTTCTTTTTCTTAAATAAGTTCCTTTAATATCTCATATAATAATGGTTTGGGGATGAAGAACTCCTTTAGTATTTTTCTTGTTTGGGAAGCTCTTTACCTGCCCTTTAATTCTAAATGATAGCTTTGCTGGGTAGAGCAATCTTGGCTGTAGGTCCTGTTTTTCATGACTTTGAATATTTTTTGCCAAACCCTTTTTGCCTGCAAAGTTTCTTTTAAGAAATCAGCTGACAGTCTTATGGGGACTCCCCTGTAGGTAACTAACTTCTTTTCTCTTGCTGCTTTTAAGATTCTCTCTTTATCTTTAAACTTTGGCATTTTAATTATGATGTGTCTTGGACTGGACTTCTTTGCATCCATCTTATTTGGGACTCTCTGTGCTTCCTGGACTTGTATGTCTATTTCCTTCACCAAATTAGTGAAGTTTCCTTTTATTATTTTTTTTCAAATAGATTTCTAATTTCTTGCATTGGAAATGCAAGGGGCAGAGCCTTAGGCATTCATGAGGGTGGGGCAACCCACATCCACTGCTTGTGATGCTGTACATGGGGGAGGGATCAGAGAGGGAACAATGCAGCTTGCTAGCTTACTCAGGTCTTGAGCCACTTTCCATCACGTCCCTTGCTTCACACAAGCAGATAGTGCCCTTTCGGGTGCTGATTCCCAGGTGGGTGGGCTTGAGTACATTCTAGGACCCTGTGGGCCTCTTCAGCAGACTCTCCTGTGATATTGGGAGTTTCTCCCACCACTGCAATCCCCACAGGTTTTTATTTTTATTTTTTAATGTATTTTCTTGATTATGCTAACAGTTGTCCCATTTCCCCCCCTTCACTCCCCTCTGCCCTGCACACCCCCTCCCACCCACATTCCCCCCTTTAGTTCATGTCCATGGATCATACATATAAGTTTTTTGACTTCTATACTTCCTATACTATTCTTACACTCCCCCTGTCTATTTTCTACCTATTGTCTATGCTACTTATTCTCTGTGCCTTTTCCCCCTCTCTCCTCCTTCCACTCTCCTGTTGATAACCTTCCATGTGATCTGCATTTCTGTGGTTCTGTTCCTATTCTAGCTGTTTGCTTAGTTTGCTTTTGTTTTAGGTGTGGTTGTTAATAATTGTGAGTTTGCTGTCATTTTACTGTTCATATTTTTTAGCTTCTTTTTCTTAGTTAAGTCCCTTTAACATTTCATATAGTAAAGGCTTGGTGATGATGAACTCTTTTAACTTGACCTTATCTGAGAAGCACTTCATCTGCCCTTCCATTCTAAATGACAGCTTCTCTGGATACAGCAGTCTTGCATGTAGGTCCTTGCCTTTCATGACTTGGAATACTTCTTTCCAGCCCCTTCTTGCCTGGAAGGTCTCTTGAGAAATCAGCTGACAGTCTGATGGGAACTCCTTTGTAGGTGACTGTCTCCTTTTCTCTTGCTGCTTCTAGGATTCTCTCCTTCATTTTAATCTTGGCTAATTATGATGTGCCTTGATGTGTCCCTCCTTGGGTCCAACTTCTTTGGGACTCTCTGAGCTTCCTGGACTTCCTGGAAGTCGATTTCCTTTGCCAGATTGGGGAAGTTCTCGTTCATTATTTGTTCAAATAAGTTTTCCACTTGTTGCTCTTCCTCTTCTCCTTCTGGTACCCCTATAATTTGGATGTTGGAATATTTAAAGATGTCTGAAGGTTCCTAAGCCTCTCCTCATTTTTTTGAATTCTCGTTTCTTCATTTTTTTTCTGGTTGGATGTTTCTTTCTCCCTTCTGGTCCACACCATTGATTTGAGTCCCAATTTCCCTCCCATCACTATTGGTTCTCTGTACATTTTCCTTTATTTCACTTAGCATAGCCTTCATTTTTTCATTTAATTTGCAACCAAATTCAACCAATTCTGTGAGCATCCTGATTACCAGTGTTTTGAACTGTGCATCTGAGAGGTTGGCTATCTCTTTGTTACTTAGTTGTATTTTTTCTGGAGCTTTGATCTGTTTTTTCATTTAAGCCATTTTTTTTTTTTGTCTTAATGTGCCTGTTATGTAGTGAGGGGTGGAGCCTTAGGTGTTCACCAGGGCGGGGCAGCCCAGTTGCTGGGTTGTGACGCTGCATGTGGGGGAGGGGTCTGAGAGGGAACAATGGGGCTTACTCCGCTCTCTCTTGAATTTCAGTCCCTTCTGCCGCTTCCCACAAGCAAATTGGGCCCTTCTGGCGCTGATTCCCACGTGGGTAGGTTTCTATATGTTCTAGAACACTGTGGGTCTCTCCAAAGAATTCTCCTTTGAGGCTGGGAGTTTCTCCCACTGCCTCCTCAACCCTCCCCCCCCCCACAGGTGTTTTCAACCTGTGGTTCGAGGCTTTATTTCCCAAGCTTGGGCCCTGGGTTGCACAGTCCATCCTGCTCCCCAGTTGTTTCTCCCAGTTTATCTTCAAGTGAATGTAGGACCTGCTCCACCAGCCTCTGCCTTGTAGGCCAGCTGCAGCCTTGCATGCCCAACTCCACAATCTGCCACCTTTCTGGGTCCACCAGGTGCCACTTTGTCATGAGTCCTCGCCTCCCGGCTGCCCATCTCTGCCCCTCCTACCTGCCTGGGTGAGTGTGTCTTCTTTAACTCCTTGGTTGTAGGACTTCTATACAGTTTGATTTTCTGTCAGTATTGTTTTTTTTTTTTAATTTTTAAATTGTTGTTGTCCTTCTTTTGGTTGTGTGAGAAGTCTCAGTGCATCAACCTACATCTCCATGTTGGCTGAAGTCCCCACAGATTTTTACAGTCAGAGGTTTTGAGGCTTTAGTTTCCTGTGCTGGAACTCTGGGTTGTGCAGGCTGTCTCACTCCCCAGTTGTTCCTCTCAGCTTATCTGCATGTGAATGTAGGATATTCTGCTCTGCCAGCCACTGCCTTGCCTGCCCCAGACTACGAGATGCTGCCTTGCTGAGCACCCTCTCCACTCTAACTGCCCATCTCTGCCCCTCCTACTGGTCTGGATGAATGTTTTTCCTTTAACTCCTTAGTTGTTGGACCTCCATACAGTCTGATTTTCTGGCAGTTTTGGTTGTTTTTTTTTGTTTTTAGATTGGTTGTTATCCTTCTTTTGGTTGTGTGAGGAAATGAAGCATATCTATCTATGCCTTCACCTTGGCTGGAACTCCTCCCCCTGCCCCCACAATTTCTTATTTTTACCTGAGAAAGGCTTAATCTAAGATAAGCTATGGTACTTTCCATTACCAGAATCAGAACTCCCATTCAAGAATATACACTCAAAACAAAGCTTTTTAGGTGATTCATATGCACTCTAAAGTTTGAGAGCTGCTTTCTTAGATAAACTTCTGAGTTTATCTCTTTAAAAAATCATCTTCATTGCAAAGAAGAATTTATACTCTAGGTACATTGGTCATACTGCTTCGATGGTGAAAGTTAAGGCCAACAAACACCATAACTATACTCTTCCCCACAGTGTGTCCCTTATTACTATATTTTCCCAAAGGTTTGGGATCTGCCTGTTGGAAATCAGAGAAACATTGTAATAGAGTGGGAAATGTATAGTGTGGTCCCATGTGACTCAATTGTTAGATTTTAAATGTGATAATGCATAAGGTAAGAATTCATTAATATCAAAACTAGCCTAGAAAATCCATAAAATTGTGATAAAATTTTGTGTATATAATTTGAGACACTATTTTTATGCACATTAAAGTTAAGAACTACTGAGCTTGACAAAAGTATTATTCTCTAAGCAAGCTAGTAGATATTCAAACTATGTTGCTATCAAAAAAGACAACCCTACAAAATTAAAACATGTGGAATGGAGGATAGGTAGAAAATTCTTAAAAGACCCCATTTGTCTAGGCTACAATTTCTCTTCTGTTTTGGAATATAGAATATTGACAATCAAAACTTAGCTCTATTACTAACTAGTTTTGCTATCTTCAGCAATTTTCCTAAGTTTTCTGAGCCTTGGTGTTCTTATCTATAAAGACTAGGAAAATAATACCCCTCTCCTGTAATATGAATGTGGAAATGCCTGGAACATTTCCTGGGACATGTCAGAAGGAATGGTCCAGGACTTTCCCTTTATTTAAGTGTGTTGTGCCAGCTTTGTTTTCAGAAAGACCAGGCAAATGTACCTGTTACAATTGGTTTGGAATTCAACCTATGTTACCCTAATACTTTGTTGTTTAAAGGGGACAAGATTTCAATGAACAACTTCACCTTAAATACAAGGTAACCTTTTGAAAACTTGTACGGTAGTTTACTCTTCACTTTCCCGAAATAATGCATCTTGATGGATGAGGTATAAGAGACCTTAACAAGAGAACAGGCATGATAACAGCAATTACATCCTGAAAAGACTTAAAATAATGGTTATAGAATGTCTAACTCTGCTATTTCTACACAGAAATATAGTGACTGCTATTCTGGAAAAAATCAGTTCACGCAGGATACAGTCAGAGGTGACAGCCTCGCGTGCCTCTGGGGCAGGCAGGAAGCTGGGTCTTGGAACCATGCTTACCAAAGGAGTAAAGCCCAACTCTCCAGGTCAGAGGCTGGAGGCAGTTTAAGGAGAGTGTTGGAGGAGAGCCCTCCCCATGCTCCTCACCTGTGTGCTGTTCCTGGCAACCATGTAAGCCAGAAGACAGTGAGGCGACGTCTTTAAAATATTGCAAGGAAAAAGCACTGTCCACATATAATTCTCTACCTAAAGAAAATATCGAAAAACAAAGACAAAATAAAGACATTGTTTGATATGCAAATGCTGAAAGAATTCATCACCATCTGTCCTGTACTACAGGAAATGTTTAAAAGAAATTCTTCAGACAGAAGAAAAATAATAACAGGTATAAGTATGGATCTATTGAACAGCACCGGAAATAGTGACTATGTGTTAAATATAAAAGACTCTTTTCCTCAGTATTTATATTTCACTGAGATAACTGTGTAATGTAGAGTATATCATATTTTTAGAAGTAAAGGTATGATAACATCGGCACAAAGTCCAGAACTGATATAACTTTATGACCATATGGATGCAGTGAAGAAAAAGGCTGATGTTTAGGTATCTGGCTTGTGAGTTGCTTCAGACTAAATTTGTCCCCCTAAATTCATATGTGGAAGCCCTAACCCTTAATGTGACTATAGCTGAAAATAAGGCAGTTAGTTGGTAATTAACGTTAAATGTGTTCAATGAGGTCATAAGTGTGGGATCCTAACCAACAAGACTGTGGCTGTATAAGAAGAGGGAGAGATGTCTTTTTTTGATCGTGTGAGGACATGATGAGAAAATGCCTTGTGCAAGCCAGGAAGGATCTTCACCTGAAACTGAAATTGTGCGACCTTGATCTTGGATTTCCCAGCTTCCAGAAAAGAAAATAAAGTCCTGTGAGAAAATAAAGTTCTATTGCTTAAGCTACCAGTCTATGGTATTTTGTTATGGCAGCTCAAGCAGATAACACAACAGCTAAGGGACAGTGGGGTAGTAGGGAGGAGGAGATGTTCACGCCATTCACCTAGATCAGGAACACAGTATAAGAGGCCAGTTGGACTGGGTAATGAGCTCATAGCATGGCATGTTACATTTGGTGGACATTCACAGGAGGAGACAAACAACTGGAAATACAGACCTGAAGCTCAGGAGAGAGGGTGGCTGGAGAACATATTTGGGAACCATCAGCAATGGGTGGCAGTTGAAGCTGGACATGGGTATACAGTGGAGGAGGAAAGTCCTTCAACAGTGGAGAAGGAATGGCCAGAGACGGAGGAGAGTCATGACTGAGTGGTAACTCTGAGGCCAACGAGAGAATTTTGAAAAGAGGGACTAACAATATCAAATGCTGCAGCACACGGGGCACATTTCTGGAGACATGTCTGAATGTTTGGCATGGCCCTTAAAACGAAGGATCTTAAAATCACAAACACATATAAAACAATTAGGAGCCCTGGCTGGTGTGGCTCAGTGGATTGAGTGCAGGCCTTAGTTTGATTCCCAGTCATGACACATGCCTGGGTTGCTTTGGGCCAGGTCCCCAGTAGGGGGCATGTGAGAGGCAACCACACCTTGATGTTTCTCTCCCTTTTTCCTTCCCTTCTCCTCTGTCTAAAAATAAATAAATAAATAAAATCTTTTTAAAAAAAATTAGGAAATCATTCCATTAGGGAAAATTGTCTTATTTATGTAACAGGGAATTGCAGTAAAGGTTCATTCATTCATTCTGCATATTGAGCTCCTGCTGTGTGTCAGACATTTAGTTTTAGAAGCGGCAATTGGGCTTAAAAAAAAAAAAAGTATGACTTAGTTGTGGGGTGGGAATAATGATATTCTGGCTAAGTGGGAAAGAACAAAAGCAGAGTAATTTAGGCATCCAGAGCTAGAAGTGGAGAGAATTCAGTCTTGACAAGAGTGCAGGAGGGGGAATAACTGAGGAGAAAGCCTAGCTGGGTGAGTTGATGCTGGAGATTAGAGGGCAGGAGGGCACCCATCCTGGTGCAGCTAGTCTCTGAAGTATTCTTGCTCCAACATTTTTTAGACACTACGCACCTACTGCTGCAACAGCAAACAGAGCCCCCTTGTGTCAAGCAAGTAGAGCCATTGCTTTCTGCAGACTTTGGACATGAAGAAAGTGCGAGCTACTTCACTGGCCACCAAATATGTGTTTAATAGCCATCGGATATGGAGAGGAAATTCTCAGAACGAGATTCCAAGCCAAAGGATCGTTAAAAAAGGCTTTAAATATCACAGCAGGTACCATGATCTACACCCCAGATGTTTCAAATAGGTGTGGGAGGCTAGGTGATCCCAATAGTCAGTCATAACCTATATTGCAGTGGCTTTGGGTGGACAGATTTGCAGCCGGAAAAATGGGTGATTATGATGAATAGTTAGGTGGGCAAATTAGTGAGGGATGAACCATTACTAGTCTCAACAGGACCAGTCTCGCCGGATCTAGTAACAAAGCTTCCCCAGGACTGCCTTGAGGATGAAGTTCCCCTAATGGCCGGAAGAGGGCGCTGCGGACATCCCCGGTCTGCAGCTGCCAGAAACAGATCCTTAGTCCTGCACTGCTAAGGGGAAGCCAGTCTTACTTCTCGGAGAGGCCAGAGCTGTGGAGATGTCCCAGAGAGCTCCTGGGGCTGCTACTGCGGCTACCTGAAACTTTTTCCCCGCCAAATGTCTGGGGCTGGGGGAAGGATGGGAGGTTGGAAGGAGATAGGAGCAGAGGAAGAAACCATAGTGCTGCTAGCGACTCCATGGGAAACGCGAACACTCAAGCCCATGGGCGCGCACTGGTGGGCTGCGGTTTGATGGGAGATGGAAGGTAGAAAAAACTGCAGGTTTCTGCTCTCTAAAGTTGAATGAAATTGTACAGATCCTGGGGCAATATAGCTTTGCTCTCCTGAGAATCCTTCCAGCACCTGTCCTTTCTCTCTCAGCAGCGGCTGCAAAACTTTCCTTCGAACTGTGCTCACCACAGGTCTCCTCCGAGTGTATCCCTGCTCCTTAGGACGGAGCCTTCCCATTTGTCCAGAGTGTGATGGAATCACAACCACCCCCTCTCTCACCCTCTTAGAGGCTCTTAGTTTAAACAGTAACGAAGCACTGGTCAGAAACAAGCCGATTCGGTGTGGGGCTCTGTGCATTTGTCTCCTGTTGTGCCCTGCAGTGGCCTCGCTGGGTCTCGGAGCCGCTGGAGGCACAGGTCCCCAACTTCCTACCCCTGTCTCAGTTTCTCCAAATCTCAAAGAGTGCTGCTGGCGCTGACTTAGTTCCCCAGTATCTGCATTGTAACCCAGTCCCCAAATTCACTCCTACCCCAGACCCCTTCCCGCCAGGGGGCGCCCCTGGAGTTACTGGAGAGGGTAGGGATTCTGACTACGCATACCTTGGGACAAGTTGAATCTAGGCTTGACTTGTGTGAAAATAGGTGGGTTTCCAGACTACACAGGTGTCAACCTCTTGGAGGGCTTGACTGACAGAGGATAGGGTTCTCCGATCCTGAAGGCCTCAAGGCGAGACTCTCCTCTTCTCCAAGAGGAATCTGGCCTTCAATTCACTACCCCGCCTCCTATTCCAACTCCGGAGCACGCTGGTGCAGAGAGGAAACTGCACAGGAGTCGCAGTCCGACGTCTTCTGGCTGCCCCACCCCCTTCCCGCCCCCAGGGCCTACCCAGAGGCCAAGACTTGAGTAGAGGGTCCCCAAAAGAAAGGTCTCCCTCAAAGACCCTAGACGGTCAAGCTGAGACGGGGAGCACTAGAGGGAGCGCACTTTAGCGCGGGTCTCAGAATCTCTCTTCCTCGAGAAAGCTGCACTATTGCACATTCCCAGGCTGCGCTCAGCTCGTCCAGAGCTTCTCCATCCTGGTGCCTGCGAACCCGGCCAATGGGATTCTGTGAGATCCTTAAGGGGGAGGAAGACGCTCCAGAGGATTCTGTTTCCATTCCTTGGATATTTCGTGTTGGAGAGCAGCGATACCCAGCGCCGGGTTGCGTATTTGGCTTTCTGCTCCCTGGGCTGGCTTGCCCCGAGGGCACCCGGGAGCCTAGCTCAGTCTGGCTCTGGAGCCTGCACTTGGCTGAGGAAAACTCGCCCTCTACACGTCTGGGCCCCGGAGCAGATGAGAGACCTAAAAGCTTCATGCAGAGTTAGAGGCCAGGATCCACAGTTTCTATAACCCCAGATGCAGAACTAGAATAACCCCTTCTGTTTGCTATCGATTGTTATGATTTACAAACTCACACACATGATTTCATCCTTAAATACTTGGATCTTTAGCACAACACAGGGAATGTTATAACCGTTTTTACAGCTCAGGAAACAGGTGCTAAGAGGCTTTATTTTCTTAATTCAACATTTTGTGAGGCACTAGGGGCATCGAAGATAAATAAAATAGGGTCTTGCCTTGAAGCAGGAGGCAGAAAACAACATTCTAGTTTGCTCTGGCGGTGACTGGAGCTGCCCCAGGGTGTGGTGGGGGTCCGTAGGAGCTGTACCACATAGCTGAAAAGTGTCAAAGCCAGGCTCCAACCCCGGGACTTCTGACTTCTATCCAAGTGCTCTGCCCACCACCCCTGAGCGCTTCCAGATTGGGAGATGGTGTGGAAACCCACACAAAGCTTCACAACTCTATCTCCATTGGATCCTGGAGTAACACTTGTCACCAAATAACTACATATTATTTGAGTGATTTATTGTTAATTTGTAAGCTCAACGTGGGTAGGGGCCACATCTTGTTTGTTGAAGGCTGAATTTTCAGGCCTGGCACAGAGCCTGGCAGAGCCGCCAGAACTCAATAATTGTTTGTGGAATGATTCACCGATTGCGATAAAACTCGGAGCAAAATAACACCACCAGGAAATAAGGTCTCTGGCTGCCCAAGAGCGGGTGTGAAGGACTAAGAAGAGAATTAGAAAAATGTGAGGGTGAGAGGAGACATGGCGGCGAACGGGCATTCCCTTCTCACCCCCTACCAGGTCTGAGCTTCGTCTTCTGTAGGAGAACGCTCTTCTAACTTCAAGGAAGTGACCGGGGAAGGAGAAAAGGGTGGTTGCTTTTGGCCATGCAGGCGGTTAGCAAAAGGGGATGGCAATGCCAAACATCCTTCCTTGGCCAGGCCTAGGTCTGTGCCTCCTGGTGTCCTATATCCTGGGCGGATCAGAGGTAGCGAAGCGCCGTGGCCCGGACTGAGACCCGCGTGTGCAGCTGTGCCTGGGAAAGCTCCTTGAGAGATCAGACCTGGGCCCTGCCCCGCCGCCGCCGCCCCACTGCATCCACCCCGCCCCAGAACGAGTTAGTTGAGGGATAAAGGAAGATGCGTGGGCCCTACGGGGTGGAGTGGGAGGTTCTCAAGAAATCACTGGTTTAACCGGGGTCGGTCCTGGGGTCCGTCCTGTTAAAGATGAGTCCAAGAGGTGCAGAAAGAACACTCTGACCAGGCAGCGGCGTTGGGACCAGGACAAGGACTCTCAAGGACTTTGGACTTTTCTTGGACAAGCTCGGAAAGATAGATATCTGCCTTCTCTCCACAAGATTCTAGTTTTCGGGCTCATTCTT